>CAMZMU010000089.1:25388204-25646272 GCA_947311845.1 Poa pratensis
ATATGCCCAATTATTCAATTGAAACTCAAAAGATGATTGTGGATGCCGCAATGACCCTTCACAACTATGTTCGATATCATGACAAGGGGGATCTTCATTTCCGTCGAGTTGACCGAGATCCTGACTATGTCCCAACCATCCCTTCAAGGTTTAAACGCTATGCCATCCCTCCAAAATCATCAGATGCATCGACCACAGAGGCTAGTGATAAAAACATGGACTTGGAGCGTGACATGCTAGCAACCGCTATTGCTCTTGGTTGGTGACTGAACATAGCAGCATTCCATGATGAATGTGAGTACACAACTTGTTTTACCTTCATGTACTCTGAGACTGTCAAATGCATGTCCTTTATGTATTTCATTTGTAGGCGTCAATTGTTAACTAGAGCTATTCTCCTGTGCAGTATCAAGCACTCAACCGAACCAACTTTCAGGCGAGTGAAATAAAGCAACATCGTGCTCAAAATTGCTATTTTAATTTTGAGAGCTCTCTTGTGTCAATCACAACAAATTGCTACTTCAGTTTTCCGTTCGGTGCCAAACTATGTGGTATTATGAGCAGTATTATTTATGTGAGATATCTGAATCTGATAAATTTCACTCTGTGAAACAATGTGAAATTGTGAGAAATTTTCTTATGTGAGATATCTGGAAACTGTGATAAATTTCGTACTCTGAAATTTTACTCTGTCCACAAATTGATTTTGTGACAAATATTTATTGTGAGAAATTCTGTGAGAAATACGTGCACAATTATTTGAGAAATTATGTGACTTGTTCTAGAAATTATTTCTTGTGAGAAATCCTGTGAAAAAACGTGCGCAATTCCGAAATCCTTGTACACGGCCTTGTGCGTGAGTGCCAGAGTGCCAGACCTGGAAAAAACATTCCACGAGCGGAGTGGAGCCAGTTGCCGAACGTGTTTTCTGCTCCTGTTTTATCATGCGGAGCCAGAAATGAGAAGAGCGGAGTGGAGCCAATGGATTCGGTGGAGTGGAGAGCTTCCGAACAGGCTCTAAATTAGGGTAGTGTGGAACATAAATCTAAATTATGAAGATAACTGATCATTGGTGGAAAGAAATAAATTTAAGCAGTGCCGAAAAAAGAATGCAAATTATGATGATTTATTTTTGGTGTAAAAATGTGAATTTTGGTGATTGACTAGTACTTGGAAAATTGATGTAAATTATGGTGATGATTGCTCATTGATGGAAACAAAGGAATGTAAGTTGTGTGGTAGGAGACACATGCGAGAGGACGTATGAAGGGTGGATCTAATTAAGAGACGGAGCGATGTGTCCTTTTTAGATAGTAAAGATATACTCTAGATCAGACTATTCTAGAAAAAGAATTTAGAACATTTTATCTACATATACAATATCAAATGCATACAATAAGAAAGTATTTCTCATGATGATCATAATAAAATTTGTTAAATTTTGACTAGATGTTTGTATTTATTTTGGTATACTTGGTCAAATTTTATAAAGCTTGATTTGAGCCAAAACTAATATGCACTAGGATTTGGCATAGAGGGAGTAGTTTGAAATCATTTAGTGTGTCGGTCGCATGGAGAGGTTGAGTTAGTAAGACCACTCTTGATGCATTGTCTTGTAACACCAGCTTTTAGTACATGTTAGGTGTTTAGATACAATATCTCAATGCAATGTATTCTATTTTATGTGGACTAAATATTCATCATAGTAAACCCCCATAATATTTAGTTTATTAATCTAATTGGATGACGACTATGAGATTTAATGATCAACGTAACTGATCGTTGTAGAGCTGATTCATCATATCTTCGTATAATTATGTGTTACGTAGAGAAAAATATGATGTTAGAGGCACGACGACGCCAAGTCAGAGGAGGCCTTAGGCTCTGGTAGGGTCATTGGAAAATACCCTCTACCATTATTTTTCACACTAGGAGCAGAAAATCATGTACAAAACATAATATGTGTAGTGTAGGGTATGAATGTAAAATGAAAACATTGTGGGCCAAACTATACTCAAATATTTTATCGAGACACAAACAATATGTAAAAATATTGTAAGTTGTCGATTTGTGGCATAATTTATAAGTGTCTTTTGAGAAAGTCGTGGTTTTGGAGAATTTATGAGAGCTTAGTCGGTGCTTTTCTAGTATGGAATATTTAACCTAACTGATTTAGTACTCATTATAAAAAGATGCATATTTGAATTTCCCTGAACTCATTGAGATTGTTTGGTATTGTTGTTAAATTACATCTGGCTTATTAATTACTATGTTATCCTCTAACAAAGAAATGGATCATCTCGGTTTTCACAATTTCTCCCTATTCTTATGGGTTGGTGGATAAAATGTTGTTTTAAGGTTAGGATTTCTAATAGTAAAAATAATCCTATCCCATTTTAGTTTTTGTGAGAAATATCACTTTCGTTTTCAAACAAAAATCTAGTTGTTTCGTTTTCCTATAGGTTCTTCCAAAAATGTCGCATTTTCAAGTATGTATCTTTTTGTTCTGCAATGGAATTTTGGAAGATTTCTCTCATTTCACGCTCTGGTGGCATGGTTTGTTAAATATTGGTCAAGTTCATACACCCATGTAATGTACTTCTCAAGTATGCAAATGTGGAGAAGAAAATATTTCTATTTTTTGGTACCTCAACTACTAGCAAATTTCAGAACTCAACCCTCCTCCAATTAGGTAACCTAGCACTTGTCTCTAACCCTCAAAATAGATTATTTTTTACCCCTAGACTATATTTTCAAAAGTGGCTTTTGAATGAGGCATACTGGCTTTCACACATATGGCACGCTACTGAATAACCAAACTTGTAGCAAGTGAGGATATGTAGACTAGACGAAGAAAAAAATCAGAAAATATGGGTGCACGATAATGAAAAACTAAGAGAAAATAGATGTTCTACAACATTACTATGGAAAATGTGGAAATGAATTAAGGAACTTTAGAATATATAGGGAAAACGCACAAAAATTACTGGAAGTAACTAGTAGAAATGACCCGAACACAAAAGCACCATATAGCCTGCCTAATATAAGAAATGAAAAGTTGTTTCTGGAACCAAAAACACCTTAAATCACCCAGCAAGATATTTGAGCGACCCCCCTCTCCCCCGTTCATACTTCATAGTGGAGTAGGGTGACAAGCTGCGGAAACGCAAATATCCAGCTGCAGGTAGATAACCAGCTGGAAAAAAAACTGACTTGCAAAAGCAAGATTACAAAAATGCTCACAAAATTGGTGGTTTAGCGATTCCTTAACATCAAAACGCAAAAGAAATTGAACACATCCATAGCTCTATCAACTGTCCTATCATCCGTTATCACGCAAGCACGTGGGTACAGCTACAGCTACGAATCCGGATGAGCGGATAAGGCGTCGCTGCTAATCAAGATGACGATAAGCTGTTTATCTTAGCACGCAGCAGCAGCACCGTGAGTTCATCGCCCAGGCCGTCCAATCAGCGAAGCCATTGGTTACGAAAATATATCTCGATCCGGCACAGCTGAATCGGTAACCAACCTTATTTGTCCGGACCGAAAGCATGAACCATCGTCGTCGAGGATTTCCCGCGACGGCGACGGTTAGATCGAGGCGACGACGCGGCGTCGCAGCCTCCCGGTCGCCGGCCAGTGGCCGAGGAACCAGACGCAACCGAATCCACATAAAAACCCCGGCGAAAACTGGAGCTATACGGCCCTGAAGAATGAATTAATCAGGACAGGAAAGCAACAGCACAAGCCGTTCAAGGAATTCAGGGAGTGGCTACCCGGCCGGGCAAGAGAGATCACGATCATGTCTGGAGTCTGGACGCATCTAAATGGGCGACTGGGAGCCGCGGAATCCAGCGCAACAATTTGTCGCTCGCCTTTTGGGGATCACTAAAAGTTTCAGCTAGAGCTAGCCTCTTGAGAGGCTTCTAGGTTTCAGCAGAGGTGTGAGTTGCTTGTGTTGCTAGCTAGCCCCGGAGTTTGTCTTGTCAGGCGAATGTGTTCAGGCATTTCGCCAGATATTTCCAGGATTCTACAATCTCGACTTTTATTTGTCTGAATTCACATAGGTGGTTGAAATTGTTACCCAGCGAAGACAAGAGCAGCAAAAAGGCTTGCAGTAAGAATGCACAAGAATGTTTGTCACTTGCTAACTATGCTGAGCTTAGTATGACTTCTAGGTGTACCTGAGGGAAATATGTCCGAACAAGTGTAAACAAACTATCGAGGGCTTAAATTTACACCCATACATACGCTCCAGAGCTAAATAAAGCATCATCAGCACAGGTTTCTGACGGCCGGAGTCTACCGAAATGCATGATTTGTGTCAGTTTTGGCCGCTAGTACAGTGCTATCTAGCGTGAGGGGCGGTGATCCTGGCCCGTGACATTGCCGTGGTACTGTCTTACTGATCCACTGACAGTGTATTGCATGTTTGACTACTCTCTTTCGCGCCTGCATGCTTTGCCATCGTGGCCTGTGCAAAGTGACAAGAAAATTGCTTGACTGGTTTCTTTCCTCTTTCCGGCATTCAGATTATGGGAGTACCGCCGAGGATTCAATTCTCCATGCGTGTATGCCTTTTTGTCAAGTGCAACCATTGTACATTCATTTTGCATACTAAACTGATATATGGATATGGCCATGGTTAGAGTGTCTAGCATGTAGCTGCAAACATTCAAGTTTGCGAGCCAACAACTCATTTAGGTGGCAGTCTAGCTCATCTCTACACACAGCACACAAACACACACCAAAAAAAAAGTTTATGAATGAAACCAATAGTTCAGTGCACAACAACGAGGAGTTTGCATGGTAACATCGTGATGGAACCGTTTCACCCCTTCCCTGTTCTCACGACACGGCGCATGAGGCAACCACAAGGCGACGTGCGGCTTCGGTAGCCAGCTATCTTCCCCGACCTTGCCATTCCAGTGGACGGCGGAGGTCTGGGCTGCGTTGACCGACGAGAGTTGGGACAACGAGGAGTTCGCGTCGAAATGACGTCAGAGAGTGTGAGTCGCTCTCCCTAGACCTCGCCCGAGGATTTCCCTGGATGGGTTTGTCCTTGACCAGTCGTAGATGGGCGCCGCTCCCTCCCGTTGGTCGGACATTGCGTCTGACGGATGCCCATCACTGTCCATCCGATTGACGACTTCGTCGTTCAAATAGGCGGACCTGGAGTGCTCATATGTTAGTCTTGACACCTTCCCGGTGCTCAGCTCCCTCCCCCCATAGCGCACGCTGGTGTCACCAACCCCCTCGCGCCACTGATCATCATCTATGGAGCTTGTTCGTGTACATGTGCCCCCCCCCCCCCCCCCCCCCCCCGCCCACACACACACAGGCGGCGCCTTTTAAGTCACAACCCACCCCCCCTTTGGCGGCAAGGTTTCAGGTGTGGGCGTCCACAGTGCGGTGGAGGCTACTGGGCTTAGGCCAGTCTATTTGGGCCCCCTTCCCCTCGAGGCACACACCTCCCTAGTGGTATCCCATGCAGTTGTGGATTGGTGCCACGTGCCCCCTCATCCTAGTCATGTGGTCTCTCGTCCTATACCGCATCCTACTCGGTCTTTTGGCCCACCATCCTGTCGTGTGTCCCCTGCTGCCGCTACAATGGAGGTTCATAAGTAGAAATGTGTTCCAACAGAACCCTAGATCTCACTCGTTCACACCCTACCTTCCCTCTCAGATTTGCACCGCCATGGTGAGTGATGCAGCTCCACATTTAGCCCCTCTTCCCTCCCCACCTTGGACCACAACTGCCGGGCTGGACAGGCGTCGAGCAAGCGCAAATTGGACAACTTCAACAAGCGGTCCAATCGGACCACCATTTAGAAGCCAAAATCTTCCTCGATCTCGAGTGTGAGTGGAAATCTGAGAGGAAAGGCACTGCTGCTATGATGGAGCAAAGTGTTCTGCAACTAGATCATCCAACATTCTCTCCTAAGAGGAAAGGCTAGTGTGGTCCTCTCCTAATTGTCAAACAATCCAGAATTTCAAGGACAATAAGAAGGTCGAGCTACATACCGCCCCTCCCATCTATAGGTGGATCTTTTCAGATAGAGATATCCCAAGGCGGTGTACTACCAATCAGGTGTGAAGCTTTTCACTTAAATGTGCCCCTTTGTGAGGTCGATGTCCACACTACGAATACATGCCCATTTGCCGCTAAGCCCCAAACTAAATTTGTTTTGCTACGGGGTTGACATAATAGGTTACCATGTCATCGACTTCCCTTCTAGCACTGAGGAGGTGAAGAAGGACAAATCAGCCTATGTTATCCTTGATGATACAAAGGCCAATGAGAAAGTGATCATGGAGGGCCTGAAGAAGTGGGTGCCCAGGAACCACCTAGAGAAGTGATTATGTTATATACTAGAGGAAAATCAGCCTACCCAGAAATGAACATATACCCAAATATGCTTATTTGGAAAATCATTGGTGCCAACAGAAACTTGGCTTGATTTCTAAACGAAAATCTATATTGCTCAAACGGAGTAGTACATACGTAACAATAAGAGCAACGCAACTACATACATAGCTAAGCCTTCAACAACCACATGTCAAAATACAAATCTATGGATACTCATCACCAACCAAATAAATCAAACAAATTATGCTCAGTTTCAACTTTTGTATGCTGATGTTTTCACAGTTATAGAAAACTATGCACGAGAACCTTTCACAAATACTTCACTAGCAGGTTAAGTAGTTCAAAAAATCAATATGAAGGTAGAGACATTCCACAATTATGATGACACAAATTTGCCTAACCAACATAATAATTAAATAAGCAAATATGATCATAAGGGAACCTAATTAACCACAATAACAAATACCGGCACAACCTTAATTTCACCCAAAAAATATAAGTGTATGCGCCAAGTGATATATAACTAGTGAAATCCATTGATCAATCAATCTAGGGACAGTCAGCAAAAAGGCGACAACATTAGATTGATGCAGCTCCTAGCTCCCTTCAGAATTACGATAATATACAAGTATGAATTACAAACTACTATGATACATCACATGATGGTTTGAACGATCCATTATTATGTGTTGGCTTAGCACATAGAGGAATCTATTTGTTTCGATGCTCCTTACCAGAGGTGTTTCATGATCTCCAAAAATTAACACTGAACTAAGCATATTCATTCCTCGCGGTAGGTTTAAAGTAATCTCATCCCACTTATACTGTGATGACGTGATGAAGTCATCTTGGAAACTTGCCTCTCTTTTGGGTAATGCATACCTCTTATTTTACACTTCTTGAATTCATTATTGTCGATAACGAAACCCATGCATCAAAGTTTCAGGCATACATTCGGGTTGTAAAAGAAGTACATAATATAAGAGAGGCACAAGCCTTTACAACTTATGCAAAAGTGCACAAGCCTTTAGACCTGATGCATGAAGTGAAAAACGTCTAAATGGAATGAACCTTGAGCATATAATATGATCTTGCAAACATGAATCACAAGCCCATATAGACCACATGTAAGTTGAAGGCTTAGGACATGCCGAACGGCTTAGGAATGAACCTTGAGGGCTTAGGACATGCCGAACGGGTCAGCATCACCCCACTCGTAAGTTGTTTCCACCAACTCATGTTCCCCATCCATGGTGACACGGAAAGAAACAGGCTCCACATGACATAGATAACCAAGCGTTCCAGTGATATTGGTGCGATGAATATGCACACCCTACACATCACCAACACCAGGGATGGATTCAGGGGTGGATTGGGGAGGAGGAGGGGCGGTCGCTCCCTTCTCACAACATTCGAGCCGAGAAGCGATGTGATGAACCTTGTAATGGCGATGTAGAATCCCACACTTGCGGGCTCGTACATTCTTGCAACATTGTTGGTGGTGGCGCCACAACTTGAATTCAAAGGCATGTACATAACTGACGTTGGGGCCAACGTCAACTCCAAGAAGGAAATCAGCAATCCAAAGCCCACCGCTCCGGCAACAACATTGAAAATCTGGCCAATGGTATGTAGATTGTATCATCTTATATTTGAAAAACATGATTTTAATCTACATTTTGCTACGTACATCTCAAATTATACGATGTTTGGATAAAGTTCATTAGACAAAGGGGTAGGAAGTATCAATATGTCTTACATTCTGTAACATAAATAATTACATATCCTTTTAATGATATACTATTATAAAACCGTAAAGATCCTTCCAAATAATAATTAAGTACAACATGGAAATTACAATGACTTGAAGGAACCAAGGCTAGAAGATGCTTGTCATTAGCTCAAATAAATAAATTCTTATCCTTCAACTATAGTGCTTGCTAACCTAGAACTACAAATGGGTTCATACATCATACACTACTCTGAACTTCTGAAAGAAGTATTGAAGTAGTAAACTAATACAACATATATACGTTAGTGTTTAGTACTTAAATTACTTTAACATCACGAGGAGACTATTTACCAATAACCATTTAGTAAATATATAAAAAAATATTATGAAACCTCATTATAATATCTAAAAGCGATCGAACATGATAGGGACATGAATCACATGATGTTCATAGTTCAAGTTGAAAAATGAAATGTAAGATCAAAGTTTCCAAACAAATCACAGTGGATATGCATACTAAAAAAGTTTGACGTACCAATGAGAGACGTTAGGGCACACGCTTCCCTATGGGCTACAGGATGCCCGAAAATCTTGAACCACAACTGTCTCCTGCCGGAAGTGGTACTGGTCGTCGCTCTGCTGCTTTTGTTGCCAAACAATAGTTAGGAATAATAAAACAATGTCAAACAGCGCTGAAAGAGTTGGTGGAGTCAGCAATAAAAACAACGGCAAACATGATCGAAATGCTAATTCAACATGGCACAACCCTTTTGGCGAGACAAGCAAGGCAACACCTTAATTAATCCCCATTCTCTTGTAAAGTAGTTCCTCGTAGCAATTTATTACCCATAGGGTAGTATTATTGATGCATAACTAAAAATTGGCATATCGGTCGCATGCTGCAGCATCCCGAAGGGTGTGAAACTACTTGAAAAGGTGGACCTATGGGTAACAAGGAGAAGCACTAGGCTTGTTATTTCACAATGGACAATCAGCCAGTTTGAGGGGTAAATGTTGAAGTGTTTCCTGATTTCCTCTTGTGTTGCCTTCATGTATCCAAAAATAATTCAAGAGTGTATTAAAACAGAGACATACAATGCAAAGCATCCCATGGGCAAAGGGGGCCATGCCATAAGGCCTCCAAAAATAATTCAAGAATTGCGTACAAGTGTGTATTAAAACAGAGACATCCAATGCAAAGCTTCCCATGGGCAAAGGGGGCCATGCCCCCCCCCCCCCCCTTAAGAAAATGCCTTAAAAAATGCATGACACTAAATTGTAGGCTTTAGTTTGGTCCTCTCAACTCTATCAATTTCCGCCACTATCCATAGTAAGAAAAAAATTGTGCTCTGCACCGGTGTTCATCCCCTCGTCTACTCCATGTTCTATCTCGCGCTCCATAGGCGATCTCCTAGATGAAAAATAATAAGTGAATCAACCACTGTTTGGAATAGAGAATAATCAATGTACGACATCCCAGCAAGTGTTGCACGCTATACAGACCACTCGTTCCCACATTGTTCTGGATGTCCCAAAAACCTATCTAGCTGGGGGGGCTACCGGACAAGCCGTCCGAAGGTGGGTCCAACATGTCATAAACACAGAGTCCAGCCACATGGTAGAGAGCGCCACTTAGGAAGGACACAGGCACACCATGATGCAGCGCTCGCGCATGCGGGTGGCGGGATTGCCTTCCGCACGCCTAAGCCGGAGACACACTGCTCATCACGGGGCGGCGGGATAGTCTTCTGCAGGCCGAAGCCAAAGTTGGAGGAGGAGGTGGTACTGTTGGATTTCCGTGTCCCTCGCTATACCGGTACGACGCCGACTCGCCAAACATACCTAGTCTCATGCAGGTTTGCTTGCATAGGTGGCTACGCCGCGCTGGCACCGCTAGCTGATACATCTCAAACGTATCTATAATGTCTGATTCTTCCATGCTTGTTTTATATCATTGCTACACGTTTTTACTATAGTTTCATATCATTTTAGGTCATTTTCCTGGACTAACCTATTAATAAGATGCCTAGTGCCAGTTTCTATTTTCTGTTGTCTTTTTGTTTCAGAAAAGTTGTGAAGGAAATATTCACGAAAAGACCTAAAAATTCACGGGCGTCATTTTTATCACGTAACGAAGACGGAGTCCAAAGAAGAGCTGGAGAGGGGCACCAGGTGGAGGAGGCGACCTAGGGTGCTACCCCACCTGGACCCACGCGGAGGAGCCGCCTGGACACCTAGGGAACCCCCTCGCGCCGGCTCTTCGCCTATATATTCACCCTCGACCTAAAACCCGAGGGCGGCCAATATTTTCCACAAAGTTGATACCAAGGCGCTGCCACCTCAAAAAATCTAGAACGGGGTTCCTGCAGTCCTGTTCCGGCACCCTGCTGGACGGGGAGATCGTCACCGAGGCTTCTTCATCGCCATGCCTGCCTCCGGAGTCATGCATGAATAGTTCATCCTTGGACTACGGGTCCATAGCAATAGCTAGATGGTTGTCTTTCTCCTTGTGCTACCATGTTTATATGTTGTGAGCTGCCTAACATGATCAAGATCACTATTATGTAATGCTACTTGTTGTGTTTGCTGGGATCCGATGAATTGTGAAATTATGATCAGATTGTTCATCTTTTTTATATGGTTTTGTTACTATTATCATATTCATTTTTTGTTTAAGATCTTGCATGCTCTCCGATCCATGTGGTTATTTTGGCCAAGTGATTGTATGTATCTCCAAGAGAGAATTTGGTGCTAGATAGTAGGTTCATACCTCCTGTGTGTTTGGGCTCGAGTGACAGAAATGTCTAAGACCGAGGATGTGTTGTTGCTAATAGGGGTAAAACAGCGGTGTTTATTTCTTTATGTTTATGAACATTATTTGCATTATGTACGAAGCTTAATGCAATTATCTGTTGTTTGCAACTTAATACCAGCGGGTGGCAAGCATAGAAGTGAACCCAAGGTGGATAATTAGTCATAGATGCAGCTTGATAGCGGTCTATGTATGTTATACGTAATGCCAAACTGATTATTACAATAAACTTTATCTTGTCATAATAGCATTGTCATGCCCTCACAATTTGTCAATTGCCTAACTGTAATTTGTTCACCCAGCATGTTTATTGTTTTATGGAGAGACACCACTAGTGAAACTATGGCCCCCGGTCCATTGTTTTACATTGTTTACACCTCGTTTCCTTTGCTTTTAATCATTACTTGCTCTTTGTTTTATTTTGATCATTATTTTCCACACCATATGTTTAATTTTTTGTTTTCAAAAAAACAGAAAGATTGAAAACCTTTCTGAATCGTTGGGGCAAAGTTGAGTGTATGCGTTGTGTGTAGGTCCACGCCAATCTGCTAGCGCCGGGGTTGGATCGACACCGTGTTGAAGCCTTTCAAGTCCTACTGGTTCGACAACTCTTGATTTCATAACTGAGTGAAAAACTTGCATCAACTGCACTACATCACCTTCCTCTTCGGGTTCCCAGCGGGTGGTGGTATAATCACGCCATCATCAACCGGCGCGACATCCCAAAGACCCACCGGACTGTTCTGGCTGGAGGCTTGCCATGCGCCTTTCGGGGAACGAACGGCTGCATCAGTGGCAGACGCTGTCGCTGCGCCGCAACTACCCTTTGGACGCCTCCTCCTCCGGTGATGTCTACCGCTCTCCTCCTCCGATGACGAGTGCTACGACTTTGGCGATGACAGTGGTGAGGATTAGTTGTAGATTAGTTTAGGGGAAGAAATAAATGTGGCTCTAAAACGGAACAAAAACTTGAGCTTGCTCTCCACATTTATTTTTCGCGCGTATCACAATTAAGAAGATATGTCGGTGAAATTTTTACTCACATAACAGACATGTATAGGTACTTATCTTCTTCTTTTTGAAGAGTTATAAAAATATATTTTGTTTTTATTTATTTTTTGTAAACCAGGCTCCCTCGAGGTTGACCCATGTGTTACTATTACCACAACTAAAGTTTGAAATATTTAACTTTTGGAATGATGTGAAGACCAAATTAAGATACATTAATCCAACTTTCTGCTCTCCTTCAAGCTAGAAGCTAGTACCATGATCTGCAATCAGAATGGGATCGAATTAGTTAAGCTTCTGAGATCGCATATGATAAAGAGCATGTTTGCCTCAAAATCAGTGGGAAAAAGGTTGGAAAGGACACACAACTGACCAAAAATAAAGCAGATCATCACTGACATACAATCATCAGAAGCAAAAGTGAAGAACGAGTCCCGATAAACAGCAACATTTCGTGGTCTGGTCTCTCCGGCCGTATTATTACGAGCCACAGTAGAAAGAACAAACATACATGCTATAGTAGCCACTGGCTTAATTAGCCGCAGAAACAAAAAGCTACTCCAACTGAACTCACACTCGATCTCGGTGTTTCCAGATCCTAGCTAGCTAGCTCACATTCTTATCTTCATTATCGTCTCCTTGTTTCTACCCCTCTTTCTCACTCTCTTAATCTTACACACAAACGAATCACAAGACTTTTAACAGTAGCGCAGGTTACACTAGAAACAGGAAAAAGAAGCCAAAAACGCGGCAGCACGGACAGTACGTACTGACTGTCTAACGAACTAGAGGCAAAAAAGCCTGGGTGGGGGTACCGCAGTGTTGCCTCTCTCGAATGCTCGATTCATGGATCGATCGATCAGCTCCGGACAAGCTCGCAGGACAGCGTCATGAGCAGCATGGCGGCGTCCGCGATCTCGTCCTGCACCTGCACCGCCAAGGGCGCCGGTGACGGCCGGAAGCAGCTGGCAGCTGCCGTAGTTGGGCTCTTAGTCCAGTTGACACTCATGGTATCGACGAGATCGGCCCTAGCCGGCGCAGCAGCAGCGGTGAAGTCGATAGGCGGCTCAGCTGAAGCCTCCACGGCAGAGGCGGCCCCGGTGACGGCAGTGTTCGTGGCAGCGTGATCCTGGACAACCTTGCACCGTTTCTTGAACGGCAGGGACCGGTCGACGTCCGCCGCTCTCTTCTCTTTCTTCACCTTGGGGTGCGCTGTCACGGCGGTGGCATCACCCGGCGCGGCCGCCATGGCGCCAACATCGGTACCTGGCGCCGCCGCGGAGGCCATCATCGCCCGTCGCGCCTTTCGCTGCCTGATGCCGCACGCGTTGCAAAGCGACTGCACCATGCAAACCGCATCAAGCTAGTTAGTTACCGTTACACCAATAACCAACATCTACTACAAGTGACCACAGAATTAACAAACAAAATCGTACCTTGGGGCCACAAGGACCACTCCTCCACAAGGGGGTCTTGGTGGTGTTGCAGTCGGAGCATGTCCTAATAATACCCAGAGCCTGGTTCATGCCGCTCATGTGCCCGTGATCCTCATATGCCTGCGCCCTCCTCCTCGGCTTCTTCACACCGGGATCGCTCGTCTTCCTCGTGATCCTCATCTTGACTGCAGGGGAAGGAGCCGTCGTCCACTTGCCGGCCTTGAGCGATCCGCAGCTGGCCGCGGCCTGCAGCTTCTCCATATCGTATGGATCGTACGAGGAGGATCGCTCGATCATGTCGTCGCGGATGCTCTCGACAGTCAGGTACGGCGTTGAAAATACACTCGATGATCCACCAATCATCTGATGACATAACAGTCAAAGATCATGTAAATTAAGCGACTAAATGGAGTGTGCAAGCAAATCAAATACTGTAGAGGAATTCATTGATCCACTCAGGTACTTACATGTTGGGGCTCCAGCATAGCTGTGTGCTGCCTCAACTGATGGTCTGATCCTCCATAGCTGAGGCTACTGTTGTCACTGGGGCTGCTGTTGTTGATCACAAAAGGGAACAAGATCGGGGGATCCCTAGGCAGGGTGAAGGCTTGGAAGTGTCCCTGATGATGATCCTGGTGATGATCTTCCTCCATCAGAGGGAAAGCAGTAGAGAGCTGGCTCATGTAGATGGTAGACATGAGATCTAGAGGAAGCTAGAGATCTAATCAACCAGCTAGGCTACAAGGTAGCAGTAGAGCAGATAAATGGCCGGAGATCAGATGAGACCGAGAGGGGGTAGAGCACTATGATGTGTAGCTTGGGAAGGCAATTTGCAGGAGCCGGCCGAGAGAGATCATGGACAGGAGGGGGAGGCAGGTCCCTTTTATAAAGGAACCAAGAGAGAGGGGTCTAGGCCTTGTGTGATCACTTTCACAGAGAGGGACTAGAGAGGCGGCACGGGAAAGGGATGAGCTAGATCGGAGGGGAACAGTAAAACACGTCCGGCGCTGTGCAAACACACGTTAGAATTCCTTGGGGCCGACCAGGATCAGGGTCTCTTTCTAGGGATGTCGTGGTGCGTGATCCGTGTGTATCATCATGCGGCAATCATTTCCTATTTCTACTGTAGCGTGCCCTCGGATTAGGGCAAAGGATATTTTGCTGTAGCACAAAACGCCTGTAGTTTGGCCTAGCTAAATCTTTGCTTTGTGCTCGAGAGAATCAAATTGCACGCTGAGCTCCTCAATTAAACTTCCACTTCAGTACCTAATTATATCGGCTTAGATATCTACTCGATCCCGTGGTTCTTCTAGTAGCACAAATCGCAAAGGCTAGGAATGAATAGCGAGAAAAATGCAAACCACAACTAGCTGGACATCCATGAACTATCACATCCGTTTGTTGCATCTAGATTCGTGTTTTCTTTTGCAAAACAGATCCTTTGGTTTGAGCCTTTTATCTACATACATTATATGCAAACAGACTACCCAGGTAAGACAAGTTTCAGTATACCAGACGGTCCTCACTCTCTCTCATAGTGCTATATACTCGAGTGCAATATCATGCAATTTTTGAAATGTCATGGGAAGATTGCTAAATAGGTCAAACTTGGGGTTGTAAGTGCATTTTTTTTCTCTACCGTTGCATGCAAGATGAGCGCCCGATACATCAGGACCCCCAGCTAGTTGTGGAATTACCGCGTTCATAAATACCGTTACCTCACGGAGCACAAGCATGTTAACCCCCACAAAGAAGATGTCATCGATCGTATTAGCGTAGATGCGAGAATCTAGGAACCTATATCTAATGGGTGGAGTCAATATTTCTTCTTATCGGTTTATTAGTTTCTGGCTATGGTCGTCAAAATATATTTTGGACGATTATCGGTGCAATTGACCAAGCTTTGGGCATGTCTAAATTTCTAGTATCTCCTCGCTGACCCTTCTTACAAATCAGACGTTCTCAACGTCTAAGTCAAGTGAAACATGATTTTCAAAATGAAATGTACCTGCCTTAGAATTGCTAAGATTTTGCAATTTCACATGTACAAAGCAAAGTTACATGCATAGTAATTAATGTCAGTTTAGTTTCTTATTATTGTCTTATTTTTGTTTTCACATTATTGTTTACTTTCTCAGCCACTTATACAACAAAGCAAGGGTGCCTTATGCATGCCTGCTAATAAATGTTAGTTTTAGTTTATAATATTGTTTTTCTTGAACTTTTCATGTCACGGTATAAGGCTTAACAAGTACACAAGTGTTGGTTTTTCCTTGGAAGCTTATGAATGTTTTAGTTGAGTCGGCGGAGAGAAAATAACAGCTAATCGAATTGTGCAAAATAATGATATTTTTTAACCCACTCAATGTTTTCATGGTGAAAAATTATGGTAATAATCAGCAGAGGTAACATATTTATCCTGGTTTTTTCTTGCATTTTCTTTCGGTACATCTAAGAGAACCCAATTTCATTTTTGTATTTTTATTTTTTTGTGCTATGAAATGATGAAATCTTTATTTATTACTATACATAGGCTTGATGCCCAATATTGTATTCACCATAAGTATGAAAAGATCCATTAGTGACATTCTATGTGAAATTCCACAACTATTGGGAGTCGAATCAAATATTGTAAATTTCTCCTAACAAATGATTTTATGTTCCAATATTGCATGTTTATTTTCTACTGATTTCTACCACTATAGAGGGAATAGAAAGAAACACAAGTGGTTTTGTTGTCATGTGGTCAAACGTCACACAAGCACATCTCCTCGACATAAACATCCATAAAATAGAAAACCGAATTAAACAGTGCCTTCCTACACAATCTATTTATCGTCATGTAGCAACACACATGTATTAAGCTAGTGTTGAGTATAGTGACTATTAGGAAATATAGGATAGCGTAGGATTCTATTCTATCTTGACTTGTACTCCAAGTAGATCATGTACTCCTATATATATGCCCACGAGGATCAAGCAATACATCCAACGATTCACCAATCCCTCTCTATTCCCTCTACATGGTATCAGCCTTACCTCGATCCTAAACCCTAGCCGCCGCCACTTCCGCACCGCGCGCCCCCGGGGAGGTCGATCTCCATGATCTCCGTCGGGGGCCGCGCCGCCCGTACCTAGGGTTCGTCCGCCGTTCCTGTTGATCGGCTGCCCTAGAGAGTCTTTTTCCCAATCCTTTGATCCGGGTTTTCTCTCTCGCTGGTCATTTTGATCGGCGTTTTCCTTTTTGGTTTTCTGATCTAAGATCGGTTTGCGTCGCCCGCCGCCGCCGTCGACCCTCACGCGCCTCTACTCCGACATGGCGGCCTCTCACGCTATGCTGCGGCCCACACGGC
This sequence comes from Poa pratensis, assembly GCA_947311845.1. Classification (NCBI taxonomy): domain Eukaryota; kingdom Viridiplantae; phylum Streptophyta; class Magnoliopsida; order Poales; family Poaceae; genus Poa; species Poa pratensis. Next base: position 25,404,919 of record CAMZMU010000089.1, read on the forward strand.
CGTCGTTCCCCTGTGCTCTTCACCGACTAGGCGGCCTCACGCGCCGCATCGGCCCGAAACGGCCGCCCTCCACGCGCGTGCCCGCCGTCGTTTTGCGCCGGCCGCCGTCGTCCAGATCCGAACGGGACACCTCCATCAGCACCCCGCCTCCACCGTGGCCACCTCACACAAGGCGCCGTTTCTGCCGCTCGGGCGCTTCCGCCATGCGCCTGGCTCCCTCACGCCGGTGGTGCGTTGGCTGCTCGGGCGCCGACGCTACGTTGGCCGCTTGGCTTCTTCGCCGCCCCGCCTCCCGTCGTACTCCCGACGCCGAGCGGCGCCTCCTCCACCTTGCGAGCGATCGGATTGATCACCCGCTCGCTCGTGATCTGCTCCATCCGCGCTGCGCGACCGACCCATACAGTCATCCGCGTGCGCATTCGCAGGTTCCCGTGAAGATCGTCCCCGAGCATGTTCGCCTATCCACCGATCGAGCAACGGGCTGCCAGTGCGTCGCCCCTTCGGGCCGTATCGCCGCGGCACGCGGTCCACACCGCCGCTCCAAAGTTGACCCCGTCGTCGCCCTGACACGCGCATCGCTGCTGCGGTGCCCCTCCTAGCCGTAGCGCTGCGGCACGTGGTTCGCTTCGTTGTCCCCGCGCGTTGACGTCTCCGTGGTATGCGTCGCGCCGCCTCCTAGGCGTGGGAACGCCACCGTCTGTGCTTGGTCTTCGTCATGTTGTTGGGCTCTTCTTCACCTACTTCGAGCACCGCCGCCGCGCCTCTACACGCGACCGCCGTGGCCTTTTACAGGCTACCGCTGTTGTCGCGCTTCTACATCTTCGTCTTCGTCCAGCACCAGCTAATCGCCAGCGTCACCGCTATCTTCCCCGACCACTTCATCTACTCCAACAACCGCGGGCGACATCGGCACCTTCTACCCCACGCTGATTGGCACCGCAACCGTCGTCGAGTCCTCCTCTGCTGGCCCCTTCGACATGGCGTACAGCTTGTACTGGTCCCCGTCTACGGATGCTCGGTGCTGGCAACACCGACGTGTGCCTTCGTCCACGACTTGTCCCCGGGCTTGCCAAACCTGGTGCGACACCTCGTCAACACCGACTAACTTCTGTCTACGCATGCCCGGTGCTGGCAACACCGAAGCGTGTCTTCGTCCACTACGTGTCCCCGGGCTTGGCAACCCGGCGCGACGCCTCGTCCACGTCATCTTCTACCCGGCGCACCACTGCGCCGTGACTACCTGGTGCTCCCTTACGCCCGCGGCTCCTGACGGCTCCCTCGACTCCGGCAACCCCGACTCGACATCGACCACGGCGCCCCTTGCACGGCTACCTCGACTACGGCTACACCACCCTACGCTCTCGGCTACCTCGACATCGGCACAAAGGGCTACCGCCTTGCTTGAACAACCTCGTCAGTTCTTTGCTCCAGCCACAACTTTCGCGATGCGTCGACCGTTACGACTGTGGTGGGGATGTCCGTCGGCTCCACCTTCGGATTCTTCTCCAGTCTCACCGTCTGGGTCGCTACCGTTGTGACTGCGGGGGATATTGAGTGTCATGACTATTAGGAAATATAGGATAGCGTAGGATTCTATTCTACCTTGACTTGTACTCCAAGTAGATCATGTACTCCTATCTATACTATAATATCTGTAGTTGCCGTGATGGTACGTCCGTGAGGTACGTTGGTGGTCGTACGTTGGTACGTCGCACCATCGAGCCACGAATCGGTCAAAAAAAGGAGTAAAAGTAGGTTCAGCATCGAGTCATCGATCGGTAAAAATTCGATCTTTACCCGTTCCGTTGCATGGTTTCATTGTAGGTTTCGGATACGTTCAGTTCCTTTGCACGATCCACCCGGCCCAGATTGCCCAGCCCAGATAGATCAAAGAAAAAAAATCCTAAACCAGGAACAGAGAAACATGTAAGACCGATCCAACCTACAAAGCCGGCCCAGTATATAATAATACTATAATATCTGTAGTTGCCGTGATGGTACGTCCGTGAGGTACGTTGGTGGTCGTACGTTGGTACGTCGCACCATCGAGCCACGAATCGGTCAAAAAAAGGAGTAAAAGTAGGTTCAGCATCGAGTCATCGATCGGTAAAAATTCGATCTTTACCCGTTCCGTTGCATGGTTTCATTGTAGGTTTCGGATACGTTCAGTTCCTTTGCACGATCCACCCGGCCCAGATTGCCCAGCCCAGATAGATCAAAGAAAAAAAATCCTAAACCAGGAACAGAGAAACATGTAAGACCGATCCAACCTACAAAGCCGGCCCAGTATAAAGATTGCTTGAGGGAAACCTGATCGATCGATCGATCGTGTTGACTCCTAACTCCAACGTGATCGCTAGAGGAAAAAACATAATTGCAGGATCGCTACTCCAACGGCAACTTTGCTACAGCACGCTCCCATGGTAACCAAAATAATAACTTTTCTCTAGGAACCCAGCTCAATTGTTCCGCCCGTGCTACTTCATGTTCACATTGTCGGCGACAAAAACCAAATTACAATGGGCACGTCTCCAGTCTGCAACAAGAAAACCGTGGTCGTGAATCGTGATGGTACGTAAAAAAACAGGTATGTCAAAATAAAACAGGAAACAACGACACTGAAATCTGATAAGACACGTGCGACCTAAAAAAAACCAGCGCCACCATATCGCTGCTTCCTCATCCAAAATGTCACGATAGAATTGGCTCGCATCGCCCTGCCTACTAAGCGCCGCCGAGCATCTCCGCTCCATCCAGGGCAGCATGCATCTTCTCGATCATCGATGATCGGCGCTGGCAGACCGCACAAGCACGAGAGGTCTGACTAGGAGCAAAGGAAACCTGCAGCTACCGAGTGCACGTCTTCAAAGTGTGCTACCATGACAAATGAAGAGTATTTTATGTTTACATATAAAACGTGCACGTTGTTGATTTTTTAAGTGTCCGTGGCAACGCACGGGCATTCAGCTAGTATATATATATATATATCCACGAGGCTCAACCAATACATCCAACGATTCCACCAATCCCTCTCTATTCCCGCTATAGCTATAGCTAGTTCTAAAGCAATTGGCATCAGCCATCATGATTTACGCGATCACAGTATTAGCCCTAAGTTTGCCCAGCTGTGCAACCTATACATGCAGACACCGGCATACGCGCTCGGGGTTAGTAAACTGAAACGGACGGAGTATATTGCCAACTTATCAGTCCTCTTACCCCCAGCATAAAGGTGAATATATACACGTTTAAAACTACTAGATCGACTACGTAGCGCACATGACAAGAAGTTCAATAAAAGTTAAGAGCTCTTTCAGCCTGTTTGGTTGGAGGGAATTACGACTAGGGATTGGGAATTGTAGGGGTGTGAGACCAAACATCCCTTGTATGGTTGAGAGGAATGGGAGTTAAGGAGGGAAGTGGAAAGGGAATTAAGTAGGCCAATTCCCTCTAATCTCTTCCCTGGGTACCCCCTGGTAATTGACAGGGAATTGAAACGAAAAAAAAGATGCGTTCGTTGCTCCCGATCCCGTCATCGTCGCCGTGCGCGTCGTCGTCTCGATCCCCGAGATCGAACCCTCCCTCGGCGTAGCCCCCATGTCGTGCTTGCTGCAGGTGACCCGGCAGCCGCCCAGGTAGTCTGCCGCCCGACCGCTTGCCGTGCAAGGCGTGCGGCGAGACGCCGGCCAAGCCACGGTAGGTGGAGCTCCACCAGGATATTTCCCACATCGACTTCACCAGGAGCGGTGTATTGCGGATGGCAAGGAGCGTTCCCCAGCTCCACCATTATCTGCTCCCTGGGCACCGGCGTGCGGGCTCCCTACTGCTGCACCTGCAGCATCCTGCGCCATGGCGCCAGGAAACAAGCTAGCGTGGCTGGCGTGTGTTTGACTAGAGACTAGACTATAGCTACGGCGTAACCTTTCAAATCAAAACTTGCTGTCAAATTCCCACGCTAGTCTCACTATGCACCGAACGTGGGATTGGGAGTTCTAATCAATTTCCCAAGCCTAATCTCCTAATAAACTCCCATCTCTAAATTCCCAGTCCCTTTCCTTAGACTATCCAAACACGCTGTGAGGAGTCTCAAGAGCCACTGTGTACACTTCATATTCATAGTTTGTTTTTTCCACAAAAATATTCGTAGATATAGATTTGCATGAAGACGGTATATCTGCCTCTCTCCACTTGTTGCCCCTTTTCCGGTGTAGACAAAGAACATTAAAGTTCACCAGGCAAAGAGACGCTACCTGTCCCCCTGGCCCACTGCAGGCATGGTTTGTAGTTCATGTTTACTACCAACGCACCAAATCTGTACAGTATATTGCAAACAAATCATTGCATGAATATGTGACAACATAGTAATTCGTTCATTTTTTTTACTGTTATTGACGGTAGCAGTTTTATTTTGTATCAGTGAAGTCTTCATTTTTTTGAACGGGATTGACATTAACTATTCTCCCCCTTCTTCCATTAAGTTTAAAGAAGAGATATTGTCATCAAGATTTGATTTGTTTGAAAAACTGAAATAAGCACTACTATTCACCGAAAGAAGAATTGTTAATTGTGATTCGCCTCTTTCGGTGATCATTATTCTTTACTCCTTCGGTTTCACCTTCTTCAGCTTTTACCAACATCTATTTGGAGGGACTAGATGGTCGAATTTAATATGCAAACCACGTAAGATAAACATTTGACAAGCATCTCTTCACACAAGAAATATATTACACTTTTGAGCTATCAAATATAATTACCCCTCGAAGTATCTAGGTAGGCCCTACCTCGCTAACATCTCGTTGTCCTTCACAATCATGCATTTCTTCTCTTATGACAAGTTCATCGATCCCGTCCCTAGCATGGCATGATCACACCTTATGCTCCAGCTCCATCCCACTCTTATGTCCTATCAACCGTCAACCAACCTCCTTCACCTCCGCCTTGACAACAATTGCTCTTGCAATGCCTTGAGATCGGAACATATAGAAGGCTTCAGCTCGCCTCCAGGCGGGCTTTCAATTGTAGGAAACCTTAGTCCCCTTCCCTTCTGTTCTCATTAATATAATACATTGTAAATTTACCTTAATTGAGCTCCCTGAAGAAGACGAGCAACAAGACACCTTCAACCGAGACAACATGTATCCTCTATATCCTTCTAGAGTGTCTCATGATGACGCAAGCACATGTATCACGGTTAGTGCCTTTCAAGGGAAATATTTCCCCGAGAATAATGAACCACATGAGCGAAGGAAGGCATTTAACAACCCCCCCCCCCCCCCCCCCCCCCCCCCGAAACTACGGTTGTCACGTATGAAGCTCCCACCACACCCAAACCGTGATTTGGAAATAGCTTACTCTAAAAGTTGGTAAGACAAAAAAGAAAGATAAAAACTAAACAATTAACAAGCAAAAGGTAAAAGCTAAAAGGGCTTATCACAAGAACTAAGAGAGCGATGGTGGAGTTTAGGCTTAGGCATCTCACTAGTACTAATTTGGCATCTGAACCTGTCATTCTACCAGTTTGCAAGGTGGCCTTCCAATATCCCATAGCAAAGATAACTAAATTCTCCATTCATGGCACAATACGTTTCCCAACGTAAGTCTTTAGCTCCGCAGCAAGGGACGAACCTGGGTAACACTTGTGTTAGCCTCATTCCTAGATTCTCAGTGCCACGTTACTCCCAAAAAATCACGTCAACTACTAGCCCTATGGCTAGTTCCGCGAACATATGTCAACATACATGGCATATACCTTGTACTCTAGACTAACAAATGGCAATCTCATTGAGCCTTGTATTGGGTTCGTCCGAATTGATTAAATCCTCCATCCAAATCAGTACTATCATATTGGTATCACCATGGCCATGAGTTGTGAAACATAATCATCAGCCTGAGGCATATACTAGTCAAGGGTATGTGTCCCCATAACCTTATCGACTAGGGACCATTAGAGCAAGCATCATACAATATATAGTTTCACAACGGAATCATATATTTGATGAACATATCATTGATGATGTTAAGTAAAATACGTATAACTTGTGAATACATGGGAAACACGAAGAGACACATATAATAAAATAAACAACATAATCTAACTTTTCATACTAGATCACAATAACTTGGTACTAAAGATAAAAGCTTGTATTTCAAATGGGAGGAGTTATTTCAACCCATCACACACGACGAGGAAGGGAGTTGGGATGGAGTTACGGCATGGCGCTGAGATGGCAATAGTGAAGTGGCATCACAACAATGATGGAGGTGTCGGCCCTAGAGACGTGTGTGGTGTGAACGGTGGTTTCCCTCCTTGTCTTCCTCTTTGGCCCTCCCTTCGAGGTTGAATCATCGAGTTGTTGGCAATTGTGGCAATGTAGATTAGGATGCATCCTCCAATGGTGTGTGTTCTTCGATTACTAACTAGGGTTGTGTCATCTTTAAGATGAATATATAAGGAACGAGTCGTGCACCCCTAAATTCTAAACCCTAAATCCTACCATAAACCCTAACATCTTTATTAACTACCAGGCATACTGCAGAAACAAATGACACCAAATTATGAGACAAATTTGGGAGGGAGGGGGGCATTGAGCTGTTTTTTGTGCCCAACTACAAGCGACGTCGTGAGGAACTCTGCTTGTACCGCTATTCATATGTGATTCACGTTTTTTACTCCAAACACCCTGATGTGAGATAAAGTCCTCTTAAAAGCCTTGCAAAACGTAAAGAGCGTAAGTATGTGGTTCCTGGATGAGATCCGGACTTCACTTGTTCACCGTGTAAAGTCGAAAATCTTGGTAAATAATTATTTTTGTCATTACATGGAGCTTTGGTGTGCAACTTTTTTGCATCTGATAAAATGACTTCCATAGCTCACTTACAAATGCATTTTTGCATCTAGCTAACATGAGATCTGGAGTATTTCAGTTGTACATACTACCAAATTGCATACTATCAAAGCACAAACTTGCCCCATCTTGTAAGTTCCCCACATTTACAGACGTACTAGTATAGTACCAAACGTTCATCATGACACGCACGCATGCATGCATGCACCTACTCCTATATACCAGCACGAATATGGAAACACCAGAATCCTCCATCCACGCCGATTCCCAAAATAGGCAAAATAGATCCTCCACATCCCTTGAGCCCGCAGTAGTAGTACAAGTTCTTTCTATTCTCTCAGCCTGATCTTATCGCTACAAAATCCTCTCTCGCTGCCAAGACAAAGCAGGAAACGAGAGCAGACAGACACGGTGGGAAACGCTGAGAGCGATGCGCCGAGGCTGGAGAGATGGAGGATCCCACATGCGAGCCCATACAGCCCCAGCTGCGTGCGGCCAAAATCTGGGCAACTTGTTCCTCGCCCCCTCTCGTGATCTGGCCCCCTGATCTAATGGGGACAGATGCAGCAAGCAGCAGCAGCAGCGAGGCTCGCACGCCCAAACAAGCGACCAATTGAGGGGGCCGCGCCCACCGCACAGCACAGCGCTGCGTCCGCCATGATGCCATCCCTCCCGTTCCCGTCTTTTTACGGCCGCCCGACGGCGAGCTGCCGTGGACGGATCGGGGCACGTCATGGGCGTGCATGTGGATGGAATTCGCAAAGGGAAGAAGCAATTGGAGGATCATTGGGGTTGACCCACTTACGTGGAGAGATCTTCAAGAATGGATGTTTCCCGCCCGGCCCGTTGCGTCCAGATCGAGAGTTGAAATATCTCTCAGCATTTTTTGCAAAGCTGCAGGTCATCAACAAATAGGGTAAGTATTGGACTCACATTCTTTCTTCTCGGCCGTCCGCCGGCACTCGGCAGTTCGGCACCAGTATCAGATCAGTCTGATGAAGCCGATCTGTGGCCTGAAAACCCATATGAGTTGATGATGCAATAATAATATGGCAGGTCGCTTCCTTAAACTCTGAAGAAAAGAAGAAAAAAAACTGTTCAAGGTTTTCAACTTATTACTTGCGAGGATTCCCAACTTATTAGTTGCGAGGATTACCAACACCGACCCAAAACAGACACGGAACCATGACAACGATTTGATTGTCAAAAGATCACAACTATGGAACGATGCAAAGTCTAAAGAGAAACTGTTCCAGCTCAGGATCTGGTCGATTGAAGAGTCTTTGAGTCAAGTAGTGATCACTGACCCTTGACTCCAGGGAATAGGCACAGTTATCAGAATAGCAGAACTGTATTTTCTGTCTAAAACCCTTGGTTGTACATCGAAGAGGGCCCTGTGCACTGCACAACAGCATGGCACGGAAGAGTAGTCACTGAAAAACAGTTGGGGATCAAGTGCATGATCAGAGTGAGTGATTGAAATATCAAGCAATGAGTAGACCAGGTATTCGCCTATGGCAGCCCTGATGTACAACAAGAGAAACCATCCACAAGATTAACGAACAGTAAAAGCAAAGACAAGAGTATCCAATCCGTCACATCCAAATTTAACTACGAAGAGATGTTCTTGCCTTGGTCAGTGCATAAATTTAAGTAGTTTTTTTCTTTTTCCTAATAAGACACTCGAGATAGGTCATAGTATGGTTCACACACTTGTGTACGAAAGATCGATACAGCACTGTCAAACTTCCTGTCGTATCATTCCTGCGGCTGGATAATGTTTCTATACAGAGGCAGCGGCTGGTTTGTATGATGGTTAGGATGCATACGTATACGGTCTTTGAATCACTCCTGGATCCTGGAGAGAGCGAGTAATTCACTCGCTGTCACCAGTTGTAAGGTGGTAAGGCAAGGCTCTCAATGATAGACTTGGGCCTGAACAAATACGTAGCTTTCAGAACGCTCTGCAAATCCAAAGGGGACATGGCTTGGAGCAAAAGGACACTGTGCACCATGTCTACAGGGACCCCCCTCTGTGGGTGTAATAGCAAATGAATGGTTGGTGATTGAACACAAGACAGTTACAGTAGATCACCATGTATACTATTCAGTTAAGGATGAGTGTCGTACCTACGAGCATATCATTATGCTTAGTAATCAGCACTAACAGTAGCAGATTTTTCAGAGTGGTGCGTAATGAGTCAGAGTCGGGTTGTTGGTACCCAGAGAGGACAAAGAAACTACAATAAGACATGCAGAAATAGACCGGAAAACTAGTGATCATCACGAATTAGTAAGAATCAGCAGCAAGGTTTTAATATACTGATATATGTTCTTTTATACACTCTTTCCCCAGTTCAAGTAGCGAAGAAAACAATGGCTAGGATATTTGACAAGGTGCTCATGAACTCTCAATTCCCATGAAACAAATCAAACAGCATTGACAGATTAGGTCATATCCAGTTCATAATCAGTGTAGAGAAGTCGTGCACATTACTGGCTGTAACAATCTCACACACAGAACTGGCAGTTTCTGCAGTTAGTAGCAAATGCAAGGAACATGAGCAGCAATCATGCCAAATCATCTATGAGTTTCAATTTAAAAATCTCATTTGACTACAAAGATGATGGGGATGTGTTCACATAGCGAACCAGTTAGTGGTTGTGAGGGGCACACGCCACAACAACCGGTAGCTACCAGAGACAACAAAACCGGAAGAGGCAAAGACAGAATAATTAGGGATAAGGGTAACCTATGGGTGGGATGAAGAGATGAACCACAGCCACATACTTTGGGACTAAAACCTGTAGCACCATGAGATTACGCTTGGGAAGGAAGATGGATCATAGTACGATTGGTGCTAAATACACTAAAGATAAATAGACTGCTGAACCAGATTTGCGAATCAAGCATGAAAGCCAGTGCACTTCCATTTTTCTATGAAGACATTACGTAGTTTTCAATTCCTCTTTCAGTCCTATTTTTTAAGCGAAACTACTCTGATGCTTTATATAGTATATACAAGAGATTTCCACACTAATGTTATGAATTAATATACATCATTTACTAATGCTGGCCTGCTGACATGACCTTCACAAGCATTAAAGTTAAACAAAGTATAAAATGACGCCTTGCGTTTAACGTTCATAAAGGTAGCTCATGGAACAAAAAAGTTGATGTGCACATAAGTCTCACTTTTGTAAGCAAGAGAACTGTATGTTTGATGCCTCTGGCTACATAACAGGTAAATATATAATCTTCTTCAGAAATCGTATCTGCACTTGAACTGTACCAAATATGGTTTGTATGAGTATATCTTATCTGATATGAATGTATAACAAAGCACTAACATATATGAACTATATCTAGCATTTTCTTTTGTGTCTTGACAACAATCTTTCGGCTACAGCTTGCTTGTATGAAAGTATGAAACCTTACGGATGTGAGACTATGTCAGTCATGCAAGTCGTTGAGGGTTCAGGTTTACATGTTTGGGGTGGCCTTCGAATAAGCTGAGCCTGTTCTGTTCATTAATATTTTGTAGGATGATGCAATGAATTTTTGCAATAGATTTCTATTAGTAGAAACCGGAAGCCCCCCCCTCTTAAATCCAGCATTTCATGCAGTTGTCAATGACATAAAGAGCTTTGCATCTGCCTAAGATTTACAAACAGTATTAGGATAGTAAGGTGTTGAATGTAAAGACTGACCTGGTATTTATTCTACTTCTGATGCTCCAACTATTTACTGAAAATAAATTAGTCTTTTTCGGACGAAGATAAAGGACCAAACTAGTAGATTTGATAGCAACATATCAATAAGTTATGGTTTCCGGCATTGCAATTGGCAGCGAGTATCTTTGTTTACAGAATGAGCTATCATGCAATCTCTTTTTTTCTGACAAAGAGAGAAAATATGTTCATCGTTACCTTTTGTTTTCTTGCTTTCTTCGTTTTCCTTTTTTTCTCGGGTTTATTTTCGAAAGCAGATGTGGATCCCACAGAATGTCAAGAGTTCAGATCCTCCGGCCTTTTTTGCATGTTAATGTATCACCAAATTCTCCTTTATTTAATTTCAAGAAGTATTGCAGATGTAAACAAGCTACTTGTGTTTATAGGTGAAAACGTACTTAGGTTGGTTTACGTTATTGTATCTTGTTAGTTGACAAATTCTGACTACAAATATATGGAGATCTGTAACTGCTTTTGTTTACTGTAATCTTGTTTGTTCACAATATGTATTTCTACCTCCTCCCTCAACTCTTATGTCCCTTCCCAGTTTCCTACCCTTCGTCCTTTGCCCGATATTTTTTTATCAACTGTCGTTCTCAAACACATTAAGTGTAAAACTCTATTCCAACTTACAAGAATGCAGTTTTTTTTCTCGAGCAAACGCAAAAGTTTTCCGTTTCAATTCATTGATAGAAAGGAAAGTTAAGCACAAGCACAGAAGGGCCACTACAACGCCACACCCCTAAAAGCTAGAGCTAGGTTCCGCCGGATGTGCCGCAACGCACGATACTTGTGCCGTCGCCCACAACCAGGTTTTCGCCTTGATTGTGTCGAGAATACTAGCGATGTCAGGTTGCACGTCGACCGCCTTGCGCCGTTTCTGAAAGGACACGGATGTCGCCTAGAGGGGGGGTGAATAGGCGATTAAAATTCTTTATGGTTTAGGCTTAAATAAATGCGGAATAAAACTAGCGTTTAATTTATCAAGCACAAAACTTAAACAAGCTAGGTTAACCTATGTGCACCAACAACTTATGCTAAACAAGATAAGCAAATATGTGATAGCAAGATATATTACTTCAAACTCGATGGCTATCACACAGTAAATAGCATAAGTAAGAAGCTCGGGTATAGAAATACCGAGGCACTTGGAGACGATGATTTATCCCGAAGTTCACTTCCCAATGGAAGCTACGTCTCCGTTGGGGCGGTGCGGAGTCACAAAGTGATCCCCGAATAACCGTCAAACGGCACACCGTAATCTCCTTCGTGCCTCCACCAATGCGGAGTGCCACGATCCACTATGGGACACTTGAGGGTGGTCACCGAACCCGTACAAGGATGAGGCACACTCCACAACTTAATTGGAGGCTCTCACCGAATTCCCGCGGCTCCCAAAGCCACAAGAATCACAAGGTTGGGGCGCGACTCCACAACTTAATTGGAGGCTCCCAACTATCCCGCGAGCCACCAAAACTCCGAGATCAACAAGGACCGTTTAGGGCACTCCAAGTACCCAAGAGGACAAGCTCTAGGGCACCCCAAGTACCCAAGAGTAACAAGCTTCTCAACTTCGATTTCCACGTATCACCGTGGAGAACTCAAACCGATGCAACCGATGCAATGGGCAAGAACACAAGAAGTGCTCAAAATTCTTCACTCTCAAATCCCACCAAAGCAACTAATGCTATTGGGGGGAGAAGAGAGGAAGAACAAAGAAGAACACCAAATTCCTCCAAGATCTAGATCCAAAAGCTTCCCCTCACTTAGAGGAGAGATTGATTGGTGGAATGATAGATCTAGATCTCCTCTCTCTTTTCTCTCTAATTGGAGGCAATAATCATGGAGAAATAGAGAGATAGCAAAGCTTCAAAGGGTCAACAATGGGGGCAAAACCGTGCTCAAGAGTTGGAGAACATTTGGGGAAGAAGACCCCATTTTATAGGTCCCAAAAATCCAACCGTTATGCAGTATTCGTGCCGTCCGGAATGGATCTGTTTTTCACCCGGAATTCCGGAATGTTCCGGAATATTCCGGATGTCTACCAACCTGATTCCGGACCGATGCAGTACCGAATCGAGCTGTTCCGGAATCGATCTGTTTTTGGCTCGGAATTCCGAGCCGTCCGGAATGGATCTGTTTTTCACCCGGAATCACCCGGAATTCCAGAAACACACATACAAAAAACGTGATATCTCTTACATACGAACTCCGTTTTTGATGTTCTTGAGCTCGTTGGAATCACCGCAACGAGCATTACAAGATCATGCAGAGAAACATCATAGTCCAACATGGGAGGATAAAACCAAATGTAGAAAGGTAAAACCTTTCTAAAAGATGAACCAGTAAACCTCCAATATCAAAAACCCAACAAGTTTTTCATACTAAAACCGTTTTTGATGAACTTGAGCTTGTTACGAAGATCACAACAAGCTCCAAAACCCCACGCAAAGAAAATCCAAATAAGAACCAAGAAAGATGATGAAGGCAAGTATGCAAAGGTTTGAGCTCTCTCCAACTGATACGCTAAAGCTCAATGAGAGCCCCTCTTGATAGTACGGTATCTATCCTATAACCCGGTCTCCCAACTAGTACCAAGAGACCGGTAAAATAGAAACCCTATCAATATCATACCTTTGCCTTGCGCATTCCACTTGAGCTAGATGACGTCGATCTTGATCTCTTCAAGTGGACCACCTTTCTTGATTGCGCTTCGCTTGGTGAAGACCCAAACATTGCTCCCCCATACTCCACTATGGGAGAGCCTCTCTTAGGCTCATCTTCACATGAACATTATCTCTAGATGGGTGGCAAGCTTCAAGCCTAGGATTTCTTCGAGATGCTCCTCTTGAACTTGCGCTTCTCAACATTGATGACGATCACCACTTGACGTCATCGTTCATGGGCTATATAAAATCTTCATTTGATGCAAGCCCATAGAAAGATACCTAACCACACATGGAAATGCTACACACATATCATGGGTTAGTTCACAAAGCTATATGGACAATTGCTTACCATACCAAGAGATACATGATCCCACTTGGTATATCTTGTAGCTATGTGTGTTGATCAATATCTTGATCAACCTTGTATCTTTTCTTCTCTTTTCAATAGATGATGTCTTGAAGATAACAATGAATGATCACATAATCCTTTTCTTCAAGACATACTTGCAATATGCTCAACTCGCATATGACCATTCATCGGATAACTCCTCTTATAACAACTTGGTCATCACATACTCTTCTTCTTGATCATATCAAATATATCCATACAACTCGATGATCTTGATGCCAAATACTCCATTATATCAATATCTTTATGGCATCAACCTTGAATCCAACATATGGAGTTCAAGCATTTGCCTATGGACAAACACTACAAGAATAAATCAATGCAACCATTAGTCCATAGGGATTGTCATTAATTACCAAAACCACACATGGGGGCGCCATGCCCTTTCAATCTCCCCCATTTTGGTAATTGATGACAATCTCTTTTACAAGGGTTTATATAATGAATTAAGCAACCAAGCAAATCAACAAGCATGGATGCATGAGCATGAAAGGTAAATGCTTATGACCAAAACAAAAGCATAACACCAAATTCCCTTAAACCCTCTAAAACTTCTCCCCCATTGGCATCCATTTCCAAAATGGGCGAAAAATCTTAGAAGGTCAATATTGTATGAGCTCCCCCATAACGTGTGCATTTCTCAAAATATGAGTGAAATCAAATACACATATCCAATGACGAATAGTTGGAGAGAGCACAAACTATATTGAGGATCCAAAGATTGCAAAAGAATGATATGGATTTTTTTTTTTACAATTCACCAAATAAAAAGTAAGCAATCAAAAAGATCCAACTAACCAAATAAACACAAGATATTATGATTTGAGCAAAAGAGTGTTTTAAAGAAAATAGAGGAGCTCCCCAATATTTGTACATAATTTAGAATTATTGTATTTGAATACAAGGTGTACAAACATGGAATCCTCACTCCTCCGGTATCCTCTAAAACACAAAAACAAATGAATTCACAAGCTCAATAAGATGCAAATGAAAAACAAAGCTTGTGTCATATCCCATGGTGAAGAATAAACAAGCAAGTGGTCAAGGATATTCATCAAGATGAGAGCACCAAGATGTGATAAAATAGGATATGCACTCATAAACCAAATTCTTTTCGGAGTCACACCAAAGAATTAAAAAGGGAATAAAAGAGGTGACACCGAAGAATTAGAATATCTAGTAAAGATGTAATTTATCTCATGTATATAAGTTTCTAAGTGTACAACAATCATGAAGATATATATCACAAGGAAACATGTACACATAAAATTAGTTACTAAAGAAAAGAACAAGATATCCAAAATACAGTCATATATTATACACATATGATATTTGTGTCGGATCATAGCCCATAGCTCAATGATTTCATATTGTGTAATAATAAACTTCAAATTCAACCTCAACACAAGCATCACAAATATCACTAAGGGAAAAAGAGATAGTTGGGATGCATTGAGGAAAGCAACAAGTATCATAAGAGCCGAATAGAATTTGCAACCTACACAAGGTTCAATGCTAGAAAAGTATGCATGAGGGTGAATACTTGTTACCGAGATGACATTGGGTTGATGTAGTAGATAAAATTTCATCAACCATCCTCGCTTGGCTCCAATAAGCATGTGGTGAAGATACTTTCATTGTAAATGAGACAAGCATCCAATGCATCTCCATGTACCTAAAACACATTCAAGTAAAATTGTTCCCAAACTAATTGGGTCCAAGTAGTTAGTCAAACTACAATACATAGAAGGAACTCCACATAAATATGTGCATATAGATATGAAATTGAATTTCATGCACATCTTAGCCGATTTAGGATTCCGTGGAGTTTCCCCTATATATTGGCACAAAGAAGGAAAGCATGCCATAAAATAAACATGTAGTAGATATGCATGCCTATGACCTTCAATAACCAAAGGGAGATACAATTTGGACAAATATTAAGAGATCAAAGAGGGTCCAAATTATATCAAAGATCCAAATCAAAAATTGATTTAGAGAAGCCAATTGAAACTAAAAGCAAATCAACACATAATTGATAAGATACCAATTGGATAAAGATATCAAAAAGAAAATAAGATACCAATTAATCAATATATAAAAGGACTAGATATCAAATTTCCAAAAGAGATACCAAAAGAGAGAGATGTTAATCAACGAATGATATAACCCACTCCCAAAGAGAGATGCCAATTGGGACAAACTCTCAAAAAGAAAAGCGGGGTTCCAACAAATAAACCACACCCTCTACACTTTTCATGATGGTACAAAGTACCAAGAAAAAGGTTTGTCTTCCATGAGACATGTCATCGGGATCAAAGACCAATGGAAAGGATCAAATACAAATAGAATATAAATAGTGTTTAAAAAGATACATGATAGCTCTCCCAACAAAAGTGCATTATTTTATGATCTTGTATTTGAATACACAATGCGCACACATGGAATCATCGCTCTCAAATATCTATTCAAACACTAGTCATATATCAAGAAAAAGCAATAAGATCCAATACTAATGAAAATATAAGTTGTACTCAATATAGGATAGCTCACCCAAGAATAGTGCATTATCTATAAGTAGCCTTTGAATGCAAGGTGCACAATGATGGGATCAATGCCTCTCCTACACCAAATAAATCACTAGGAAAGTTTGAGTAAAGCAAAATGATCCACAAGAGGTAAGGAAGACAAAAGGAGTTAAATCACATTAATTTTTGGCAAGGAATAAGGCAATAAAATCAAGAGCCAACATGAAGACGATCTACAAATTTCACCACAATTATGAGTATCACTTGTCAAGGACAAGGAGTATATGGAGATTTCTCGTGGTATATTGGAGTGAAATTCAAGATCATCTTCACAACCATAAGCATAAGGTGAAGGATAAGATTTAAGAGCATGCTTAGGTAGATATATGTTCTTGATAGCTTCAAATATTCACGCGAACAAGCAAAGCAACTATAAAGAGTGCTTGAAGCAATCGGTTTCCAAATGAGATATATAATATCATGTTGGAGGAAACCATACCAAGAACATTCATTCAAACAAGATCCAAACTATGAGCAAAAAAATCATTTAAGCAAAGTGGAACTTGTTTGAGACATGCCGCATAGGAAGATAATTTAGAATATCAATTCTACGTGGCAATACCTCACATGTTCACATTTTCTAGGCTTGTAATATGCACATAGCTTATTACTCCCCCATAATGTGATAATCCATTCATTCTCCACAAGAGGCAAATAGAACCAACTCGAGATGATTAATGAACATTATAGAATTTGAATTTCTCATGAGAACATACCATATAGAGACTAGATAAAATTGATATATCAACACTAAGTGGTAGTACTCATGTATACACATTTTTAGGATTGTGAAGTGTGCAAGCATATCACTCCCCCAAAATGGGATAGTCCATTAATCTCTCAAAAAGAGCCAATTAAGATATAAGCAAGTTGATACAAAAGGCTCAACACAAACTCACACATACATGGTGTGCAAACCAACATACACATACTTGATTGCTCAAGATAAGTAAGTAGAGAGCACAACACATACAAACACTAGCAAGGTACAAAACCAAACACATGCAAGGGTGCAAGCAACTTTCAATGTATGTATGATTTAAATACAAGTTACCGCAAGGAGAAACATTGGATATGAGATAGAACAATATAATCCAAATGACTTGGCTTGAGAGAATATAATTGATGAAGATCCCTTAATTCTTCATGATGTAGCCAAGTCTCCAATGCCCTCCACAACACCTATTGATCAAGTTTTAGCTTGTTGGTCCCCAACCAAGTTGGGTCCTAAGAGGTTAGTCACAATAGGCTTGGCAACCCAAATGGTTCTTTTCTTGACACCACTTTGAGTACCAACATATTTGGCAAACACATTGCCAACCTTATCCTTCCTAAGAGAATAAACATTATCAATTATGATAGGGTTGGATAAGGTACCACTAGTGCATGAAGAAGCAAAGTGACCCTTCTCACGGCATAAGTAGCAACATTTGCTTCCTCCTTTCTTCTTTGTTGAAGTCTCAACTTGAGAAGGAATAGCTTGATTCTTCTTGGGAAGAGGCCGTTCTTCACTTGGGGAACTTTAGTTTGAACTTGAGGCATCTTCCCTTGTTGCTTCTCACTAAGAGACTTCTTCTTCAAAGGGCAAGATCTAACATGGTGCCCTTCAACTTGCACTTGAAGCAAACAATCTTGGCCAAATTCTTGACTTGTTCATGGCCCTTCTTTTTCTTGTTATACTTGGACTTGTTCTTGTTATTGGAGTTGAATCCAAGTCCACTCTTGTCATTGGGGCGTCTTTGCACACTCAACATGTTGTCAAGTGTGGGCTTCCCCATGACGCTTTTCCAAGTCTTTCTTCAAAGAAGTGACTTGGGCCTTGAGCTCTTTTAATTCCTCTACATGGTTAGTATCAACAAAAACACTAGAGGAAGTTGAAGCTTCATTGTTAGAGCAACAAGGCATGGAAAGTAATTCATCACAAGATGTAGCAATATTATGAGTGGATGAATTACTAGGACTAGCACATGGCAATAAAGCATTTTGAGTAGAGGTTGTGCCATTGTCCACATGAGGCTCACAAGATGTTACCTTTGTAATAATAGCCTCATGAGCTAACTTTAGCTTATCATGGAGACTAAAGATCCTCATGAGAGCTCGAAGCTTTTCATGGCTTTCTTCCAATTTCCCATATTGCTAGAAGCAATGCAAGTTGAGCCCTTAGCTCAACATTCTCCGTTAATATGGATGCTTCACAAGAGATAGAGTTAGTAGCACAAGCATCATTATTAACAATAGGAGAAGTAACTTGGCAAGCTCTTTGAGTGAGAAGCTTTAAGTTGCGCATGAGACTCGGTGAGTTTGATGAGCTCACCCTTAACGACCCTAGAGCCATTTTCTAGGTGCTCAAAATTCTCAAGGAGTTTGGCATGTGCATCTATAAGCTTACCATTTGTTACTTTGAAGTCATTAGCCACTTTAAGAGAACTATCATAGGATCCCTTTACTCTAGAAAGTTCGAGAGCATAAGTTTCCTCAAGAGACTCCTTGGTGGTTTGTTCTTCTTCAAGAGCTTCCTTGAGATCGGCGATCTCTTCCGCGTATTTATATTCGCGGCTTTGCATTTTCTCAATTGTGTCTTCATGCTCATCAATAAGTTTATTGCTCTCAATAGCAATAGTCAAGATTTCTATGAATTTAGCATGAGCATCTTTATTCTTAGCAATAGCATGAAGAACCATTTTACCCTTCTCAATAAGGGAAGCATCATTATCATCTTCTTCATTATCAACATCATTCTCATTTTGAGATATATTGGGAGTCAAGGTAGAAATTACCGTTGATCCCCTTGCCATAAGGCAAAAGTGTGAAGTGGTTGATGATGATGAAGCAAAACTTGAAGCACCATTCAAGTCCATGTCTTGTTCCATGGAGTGTTCGGTTTCCTCTACATTGTTAGCCAAACAAATACTAGAGGAAATAGAAGTATTTTTATCAAGGGAACAAGACATAGAGAGCATATCATCACGAGGATTAGTCAAGCAATTTGTACATGATATGCAAGGACTATCAACACAAGCATGTAGATCATTTTTGGTTCTAGATGCGTTTAAGTCCAAAGATAAATCATTGCAATAAGATAGAGGTGAAGTATCATCAACAATAAGCTTACTATCATTATTGCAATATCTATCACTACTCACCATTGCATTACTTTGTGGCTTGCCACATGTAGGTGAAGTAGAAGAAGTTGAGAACTCATCACGGCCGGAAGTGGAGGGACAACAATCATCTCCACAATTCTTGGACACATCATATTTATCTTGAAGCTTGGTCCAAAGCTCATGAGCATTCCGAAAAGGAGAGACCGACATAATAACTACATCGCTCAAAGCATTGAAAATCACATTAGAAGCTTGAGCATCTAGATAGGAATTATTCTCATCCATTAAAGATAATCTTTTGGGATTCCTTGGAGGAGAATAACCCCTATCTAGAATTCGCCTATGTATGGGTCAATGACCCGAAGAATATCAAGCATGCGAATTTTCCAAACATCATAATTTGTGCCATCTAATATAAAAGAAGCATTGTGCACTAGTTCACTAGACGACATCTTTACTCTCGAGGCGGTGAAGCCAAAAACGAGAGAACCCGCTCTGATACCAATTGAAAGGACACGGATGTCGCCTAGAGGGGGGGTGAATAGGCGATTAAAATTCTTTATGGTTTAGGCTTGAATAAATGCGGAATAAAACTAGCGTTTAATTTATCAAGCACAAACCTAAACAAGCTAGGTTTACCTATGTGCACCAACAACTTATGCTAAACAAGATAAGCAAATATGTGATAGCAAGATATATTACTTCAAGCTCGATGGCTATCACAAAGTAAATGCATAAGTAAGAAGCTCGGGTATAGAAATACCGAGGCACTTGGAGACGATGATTTATCCCGAAGTTCACTTCCCAATGGAAGCTACGTCTCCGTTGGAGCGGTGCGGAGTCACAAAGTGATCCCCGAATAGCCGTCAAATGGCACACCGTAATCTCCTTCGTGCCTCCACCAATGCGGAGTGCCACGAACCACTATGGGACACTTGAGGGTGGTCACCGAACCCGTACAAGGATGAGGCACACTCCACAACTTAATTGGAGGCTCTCACCGAATTCCCGCGGCTCCCAAAGCCACAAGAATCACAAGGTTGGGGCGCGACTCCACAACTTAATTGGAGGCTCCCAACTATCCCGCGAGCCACCAAAACTCCGAGATCAACAAGGACCGTCTAGGGCACTCCAAGTACCCAAGAGGACAAGCTCTAGGGCACCCCAAGTACCCAAGAGTAACAAGCTTCTCAACTTCCCACGTATCACCGTGGAGAACTCAAACCGATGCAACCGATGCAATGGGCAAGAACACAAGAAGTGCTCAAAATCCTTCACTCTCAAATCCCACCAAAGCAACTAATGCTATTGGGGGGAGAAGAGAGGAAGAACAAAGAAGAACACCAAATTCCTCCAAGATCTAGATCCAAAAGCTTCCCCTCACTTAGAGGAGAGATTGATTGGTGGAATGATAGATCTAGATCTCCTCTCTCTTTTCCCTCTAATTGGAGGCAAGAATCATGGAGGAATAGAGAGATAGCAAAGCTTCAAAGGGTCAACAATGGGGGGCAAAACCGTGCTCAAGAGTTGGAGAACCTTTGGGGAAGAAGACCCCATTTTATAGGTCCCAAAAATCCAACCATTATGCAGTTTTCGTGCTGTCCGAATGGATCTGTTTTTCACCCGGAATTCCGGAATGTTCCGGAATATTCCGGATGTCTACCAACCTGATTCCGGACCGATGCAGTACCGAATCGAGCTGTTCCGGAATCGATCTGTTTTTGGCTCGGAATTCCGAGCCGTCCGGAATGGATCTGTTTTTCTCCCGGAATCACCGGAATTCCAGAAACACACATACGAAAAACGTGATATCTCTTACATACGAACTCCGTTTTTGATGTTCTTGAGCTCGTTGGAATCACCGCAACGAGCATTACAAGATCATGCAGAGAAACATCATAGTCCAACATGGGAGGATAAAACCAAATGTAGAAAGGTAAAACCTTTCTAAAAGACGAACCGGTAAACCTCCAATATCAAAAACCCAACAAGTTTTTCATACTAAAACCGTTTACGAAGATCACAACAAGCTCCAAAACCCCACACAGAGAAAATCCAAATAAGAACCAAGAAAGATGACGAAGGCAAGTATGCAAAGGTTTGAGCTCTCTCCAACTGATACGCTAAAGCTCAATGAGAGCCCCTCTTGATAGTACGGTATCTATCCTATAACCCGGTCTCCCAACTAGTACCAAGAGACCGGTAAAATAGAAACCCTATCAACATCATACCTTTGCCTTGCGCATTCCACTTGAGCTAGATGACGTCGATCTTGATCTCTTCAAGTGGACCACCTTTCTTGATTGCGCTTCGCTTGGTGAAGACTCAAACATTGCTCCCCCATACTCCACTATGGGAGAGCCTCTCTTAGGCTCATCTTCACATGAACATTATCTCTAGATGGGTGGCAAGCTTCAAGCCTAGGATTTCTTCGAGATGCTCCTCTTGAACTTGCGCTTCTCAACATTGATGACGATCACCACTTGACGTCATCGTTCATGGGCTATATGAAATCTTCATTTGATGCAAGCCCATAGAAAGATACCTAACCACACATGGAAATGCTACACACATATCATGGGTTAGTTCACAAAGCTATATGGACAATTGCTTACCATACCAAGAGATACATGATCCCACTTGGTACATCTTGTAGCTTTGTGTGTTGATCAATATCTTGATCAACCTTGTATCTTTTCTTCTCTTTTCAATAGATGATGTCTTGAAGATAACAATGAATGATCACATAATCCTTTTCTTCAAGACATACTTGCAATATGCTCAACTCGCATATGACCAATCATTGGATAACTCCTCTTATAACAACTTGGTCATCACATACTCTTCTTCTTATCATATCAAATATATCCATACAACTCGATGATCTTGATGCCAAATACTCCATTATATCAATATCTTTATGGCATCAACCTTGAATCCAACATATGGAGTTCAAGCATTTGCCTATGGACAAACACTACAAGAATAACTCAATGCAACCATTAGTCCATAGGGATTGTCATTAATTACCAAAACCACACATGGGGGCGCCATGCCCTTTCAGTTTCCAGATAACCTAGCTGTTAGCGTGACCATCGAAGAGGTACCCTTAAACGCCGCGGTAGGGGCAGAGTGGAAGGACACTTGAGCATGGTGCTAGGCTCTTTTAGCCTATGAAGGTACCGAGCTGTTTGTTGAGTATTGAACCATCATGAAGTTAATGATGAATGCAGCATTTTCTAATAAACACCCACTGGTTAGCCTCCAAAAGCCCGGTTCCAGATGTTTGCCAAGGTCTTGGTCAATCGCTTAGAAGAACATGCTACTAGATAATGTATATGGTTACTGCTAATAAAACATGTGAATAATTTGATAACATATAATTAAGGAGTTGAGGACTTGAGGTATACAAAGGGGTGATCA
This sequence comes from Poa pratensis, assembly GCA_947311845.1. Lineage (NCBI taxonomy): Eukaryota > Viridiplantae > Streptophyta > Magnoliopsida > Poales > Poaceae > Poa > Poa pratensis. The sequence goes on from CAMZMU010000089.1 coordinate 25,427,689, forward strand.
TACCTGGTATCCTTCAAACAAAGGAAGCAGGCACCTATTTGAATATTTTGCGGAGTGGATGCCAATCTTGATTCAAATAAAAGAAGCAGGCTTACTGGCAAGTTGGAAACTAGGGGGACGAAATTTCTAATAATAATAACAGGACTGAGAATATATCATACACACCACTAATTCAAGAAATCTGGAACTCATCTTGAGTTTTGCTCACATGGCATCCACATGCTGATGTAAGCAAAAGAATTATCACATGCTCATTTAACACACACACACACACACACACACACACACACATTCAGCCTCTTAAACATATGGAGTGCAAGTAAATTTGATTGAGTTGAACTACCTATATTTTCTGACTTCCAATTAGGAATAATAAGGGTGTGTTTGTTCGGGCTGGCTGTGCTGCCCATATTGTTTATTTGCCAAATGGAGGTGTTGAAAATGAAAAAGGCACATGTTAATCGACTTTTAATCTTAGGCAAGCATGATTCTGTTAAGAAACTATGTAACACCAATCTGTTTCGGGGCCTACGTAATACCAACATAGCGCTTGTTGGAAATTCATCCAGCATATATTTATTCAAAAAAAGATGAGCAGATATTTTTTTTGAAACTTTTCTACTGTGAGGCAAAAGCCCCACAGCCCATTATCCAACCTTTTATTCCAAAGTGTAGAGTAACTTACAAAAGACTATGTACAAACGAAAGGAGAGAGAGGTCTACCTACCTATCTATGAACAGAAATTAGGCTAAGGACAGAGTGAGGAGACATCAAGGAAGGGAGGCTATCCAATCTAAGAGCTTAGTTTTATGTGCAGCTTTAAGCCGGTGAGCCTGAAGGGAGGTATCATGTACAAAGCGGCTCTTCCAGGTATAAAACCTAGGTCTAATTCCTTCAAAAATCCTGGCATTACGAGCCTTCCAAATGCTCCAGCTCGCAAGAAGCACTACCTCCACAAAGAAGGGTTGTCGGAAATCATTTCTGGCAGTTGAAAGAATCTGTAGCATATTATCTCCTGGCTCCCAATGGATTTGCATGTAATTCCACACGGGTGCTGAAGTTACAATTGAAGAACAGGTGGTCTCTATCCTCGTGGGCATGGGCAGAACACAAGACACAATTGTAGTCATCCGTAACATGCCAATGCCTCCTCTGGAGCATATCTTTCGTGTTCAGCCGATCGCTCAACATGAGCCATGCAAACATTTTAATACTCAGTGTACATTTACTTTGCCAGATCCATTTATATAAAGGGCACACTTGAACATTAGCATATAGATTCAGATAGTATTTACCAGCCGTGTAAGCCCCCCAAGAGCATTTCCACACATCTGTCATTTCCTCGTCAAGCTGCACCTGGTCAAGCCAACTAGACAGCAAAACAAACTCATCGTAAGCCCTTCCAGACAGAGGTAGATGAAACTCTACGGTTTTATCCTCTAACGAGACCATGTCTTTCACAGAAATCTTATCATCCTTGGCAAATGAGAATAGTCTGGCAAAACGCTGGCTCAGAATAACATTGGAGTTGCCCACTTCCCAAGCATCAGACCAAAACAGCACAGAGTCACCACAGTGAACCTCAGGTGAAGCAATGCCCCTGTATTTGTCCATTAGTTTCGCCACATCTCGCCACCAGTAAGAGCCACAGGATTTGGCAGCGTGTGGTACTTCGTCCTGATAGTATGTTTCCCAAATGAGTTTAACCCAGGGGATGGTCTCCTCTTTATTATAGAATTTATGTAAAAATTTGATCAGCAGTGCCTCGTTTTTATTCTGAAAATCAACAATCCCAAGACCTCCACTCTGTTTTGGCTGGCAAATCATTTCCCATGAGGCTAAGGACTGTTTAGGTGTGTCGGTATTATCTCTCCAAATACATTGTCTGATGATTCTGTTGAGCTGCTTAATAATTCCAGGGGGTATATAGATGGTAGTCAGAAAATGAAGAGGCATAGAAGCCAGGGCTGAGGTAATAAGCTGTAGACGAGCTCCTTGAGTTAGGAAGCAAGAAGTAGCGAGCAGTTTTCTTTCCAACCTGTGCACAATAGGTGAGAGCTCCTGTATAGTGGGGCGAGTGGTTCCAACAGACAACCCTAGATAGGTAAAGGGCAATGTGCCAATCTGGCATCCGAAAGCATTGGCCAATTGGGTCATGAGATGATCTTCCACATTGATGGCCATCATAGAAGATTTATGATAATTTATCCGCAATCCAGTAGACTCAGAGAATACATTTAGGACTTTCTTGAGGGCAAGCACCTGATCCAAATCAGCAGGCATTATCAACAATGTGTCGTCGGCATACTGAATGATTGGAAAATCCACATCCCCAGTGACAATTGGCAGCTGAATACCACCATCCCTCAGTAATTTATTAACCGCCGACTGTAGCAAATCACCTCCTATCACATAAAGCAAGGGGGAGAGAGGATCGCCCTGCCGAACCCCTCGCTTGCAATGGAACTGTTTCCCAGGCACTCCATTTAAAAGGACCGAAGAGACACCCGAAGTCAAGAAATCCTTTACCCACCGCAGCCATTCAATTGGGAAGCCTTTGTGTCTCATGATTTCTAACAAAGCTTCATGCTCAATTGTATCAAACGCTTTTTCAAAATCAAGTTTCAGAATAATGATGGGTTTCTTCGAGGCATGACACTGAAATAGGTACTCAAGTGACCAGACCAAACAGTCCTGGATTGTTCTGCTCTTAATGAAACCGTACTGATTTTTGTGGACACAGCTCAAAATCTTAGCTTGTAATCTGTTAGCGGCTAACTTGGTGATGAACTTGAGGCAGACATTAGTTAGGGAAATTGGTCTATAGTCACTCACGGTCTCAGGAGAATTAACCTTCGGGACCAAAGTAATGAAGGAATTATTAATGCTGTCCAAGGAGATGAGGCCAGAATGGAAATCATTGGCTAACTTGTAGAAATCAGCTGAAATGAGATGCCAACACTTTTTAAGAAAAAGACCATTAAATCCATCTGGGTCTGGGGCCTTATCAGATGGCATATATTTGATTATATCATCCATTTCTTTCTTCTCAAAAGGTTTTACCAAATCACCAAGACCATCCACTGGTTGTAGCAAGCCAGCTAGATCGAATCCCATGGAAATGCCGTCAGACCTGCCCATTCTGTCTTTGAATTTGTTAAGGATCATTCCGGCCATCTGCTCATGGTCCGAAACTAAATCCCCATTTTCAGCTTTAAGCCCGGCAATTGTATTTCTCCTGTATCTTTGACTAGCCATGGCATGAAAAAAATTTGTGTTGTCTTCTCCAACTTTTATCCACCGGATAGAGCATCTCTTTCTCCAATAGTCACTCTGAGCTTTAAGTAATTTTTCGAGATGTCCCTTTACAATAACCCTGAAGTTAAACTCTGGTCTTGTGAGAGCTCTGTGTTCCTCCAAATCATCCAGTACTAGAATAACTTTATTGCAATCTGCAATCCGATGTTTAATAGTGGACAAGCTAGTTTGCCATTTTTTCAGATCATATCTAAGACACTTCAGCTTATGGGCCAAAATTGCAGCACTATTACGTTTATAAGATGGTTTTTTCCATGACTTCTCCACACAAGCAAGGAAAGTAGGGTGATCTACCCAATAGTTTTCAAAACGGAACAGACGAGCTTTAGGAATCACCGTGTCTATCGTCACCATACAGGGAACATGATCAGAGGAGGATTTGGCCATAGGCAACACCATGGTATTGGAAAAACTGGTTGTCCAGGAGGGGGTGGTGAAAATCCAGTCCAGTTGCTCTAAAAGTGGTTCATTCTGCATGTTGGACCATGTGTACATTCTGCCTTTGATTGGAAGTTCAATGAGACCCAGGTGACCAATAATGTCATAAAAATGAACATATCATTTAGATCCCCGCCTGGCTTATTTCTTTTGTCATTTGATCTGATGAAGTTGAAGTCACCTAGTAATAGCCAAAGGGTATCCACAGGAATCTGTAGATGGTACAGCCAATCAACAAAGCTATCTCTTTCAGGGCCATTACAAGGACCATAGACAGACACTAAGGTCCAACTGACAGCATTATGAGCGGAGGTGAACTCAATAACCACTGAAAATCGTTGAATGTCCACCAAGGTCCCTTGAAAGATGGCAGAATTCCACAGCACAATAAGACCACCAGATGCCCCTACCGAGGGAGAATATGCAAAGTTATCAAATCTTTTTGGGCAGAATTTCCGAATAATTCTGTGGTCAAAATAGTCCATTTTTGTTTCTTGCAGGCAAATGATGGAGCATTGGCTTTCTTCAATTTTAGCACGTACATCTAGTTGTCTGCCATCAGAATTCAGTCCCCTTACGTTCAAATCAAGCACACACCATTTTCTATATCCTGTGCTATCCATAAAACCCGTGTGTGAGGTAAATCGAAGTAGCCAAATATCTAGATTCGACCACCGTCATCATATTCCAGTACCCCTCATGACGTACAACAAAACTGTTTGGAGCAGGCAGTATGAACCAAAGAACAATGAATGCAATAACATAAGCTCTTTCAGCCAGCATAACGATCAGTAGCAAACTAACGCATATATCAACTCCCATGATCAACGAGGGCAGCACAAATGACGTCACTGATAAAGCATAAGTAATAATTGCCACAAAATACAGAAGCCACACAACTGACATAGCACAAATATTGTCTTGCACAAGCACCATAATCCACATAACTGACATAATGAAAGGTCTGATAGAACTGACATAAATATCACCAAAGCAGCAGCTAATAAGGAAGACAAAATAAATCAACACATAAGCAGCCAACAGCTGCCACATGTCCTTGCTATCTTCACTTATCATTGGAAGGGGCGTCAGCATTCATGCTTTTAGGAATAGCCATAACTTTTCCTTAGTGAGTTCTTCAGCAGCGATCCCGAGAAGTCCACCAATGTGCTGGATCGTGGCCACCGGAGTAGGAGGAATGGTGCATTCTTCATGTGCCTTGCCTTTCTTCTTCTCTGCGGTCTTTGCCCCAGTTGGGCGTTTGCCAGGTTTCTTGGGGCTATCAGCTGCCACAACATCCTTCTTTGCAATTCTTCGTTTCTTCTTTGTTGGCGCTCGGGAGTCTGGGAGAACTGAGTGCCTGAAACCATCCTTGGCAGCGCTGCTACGGGTGCTTCTTCTGAGCCCACGGTCGTGTACACGAACAGGAGGACTCGTCAGCTTCTGAGGTCTGCCCCTCTTCTTACGAGTTACAGGTTGGGGGGCAGCAAAGGTCATTGGTTGATCATATTGATTACTGTCGAGGTCAAAATTCAGAATGCGATCGACATGCCTACGACACAGTGGAACCAGAGAGCGTTCAGTGTTTGCATCGCCCCGTGAAATACTGAAGCTTGGGTTACTATCAAAGGCTTCACTCCAGCTCCTCTTGGCCATCAATGCAGGGAGACACTCGACAAGTTCACAGGGTGCACTAGGGATTTGCCATGTCAGCAGAGTAGGCATGATCAGCTGAAGGATTTTCTCCTGTTTCATAAACGGAGGCAACTCAGGTCCAACCGAGACACGTGTTGAAGTATGCCCGATAGCATCAGGTGCAATGCGCAGGAACTCTGCCAGAATTTCCATGCCCGAGCGTGCAAAATGCACCGGGGGATGTTCCTCGATGATCATAACCTGATTGATAATCATGTTGCCCTGCCCATGACCCATATTAACTGAACCCTCAGAACTGTCAGAGTTTTGCTGCACAATGGAGCTCACAACTTGCTCTTCTACTGCATCATGCTGGTGCACTTCATCAACATGCTCTGGCTGAAAGAAATCAGGGTCCTGTACCTGGGGCACATGTGGGACAACATTCCATCCCAACTCTGGGAACTGTGGCATAAGAAAATCATGCTCATTCTGCTGCAGATGGCCAGGGAGTGGGTGTGGGTTCCCAATGACCGGCATCTGGTCCTCATCTGGAGGTAAAACATCAGCAAATTCTGCAGTGAGGATATAGCACGGCGCAGTCCATGATTCCTTGAATCCTCCCAAATGCGCATAATCGCCAAATACTACATCCCTCGGAACCAGAGCAGGCGAGGGGAAGGAGGCATACACCAAGGTTCTTTCCAGGATCGCATCATCTTGGTGCCATTGAATTTTCCAAAGGTGCCTACTGCATGGGCTATGTCATACTCGTTTCTGTAGTCTAGGGGGACACCTAGGAACATAAGCCAGCCATTGCGATAGCCCTGAGTTGCACGGTGATTGTCTCTATCATCATGATTCACAAACAAAACAGAAACACCATGCTGCAGCTGATACGGACCATGATTTACAAGAACAGCACGAGCAGCCGGGCTGCGCAAACGAAAGAAACCCAGACCAAGCACACAAGGCTGCACCTCATCTACCTCTCTGTTCAGTTGATTGACAATGAAGTTGCGAACCTGGTTACGCCAGAACTGCGTGGTGGCCTCCAGCTGTGGTGGCATCAGAATCGCGGTGCAGATTGCATCATGGTGGCGGGGCGGCTGTACTGGCGGAGTGTAGAACGTGCGGGGCAGGCGCGTCGGTCCGCCATCGATGACCTGGTGTCCCAGAGGCACCCAGGGTTCAGGGTCAATCTCGAAGTTCGCCATTGGCGAGTTGCGAAGCAAAGCAGTTGGATGCGGCGGAGGCGGTGGGTATGAAGCGGGGGCTTGCGTTGGCTGTGCAGGAGGTGGAACAGAGGATTCTGGCACGGGAGGCGAGTCGTCTGATGAAGGCAGCGTCCCTCTGGTGTCGCGGGAAACGAGGCAATCACTGCTGGACTTACCCGGTTTAGGAACCCAGACCTTCGTTTTTTTGGAGAAGCATTCCTTTTCGATGTGTCCAGATCGAAAGCATCCACGGCAACGAATTTTCCTGGTACAGTCCTCTTTGGTATGCCCCATAGACAGGCAGCGCCCACACTCCCAAAAACGGTAGGCAATATCTGCCACTACCTCCTCCAACCCAGAGAGATCATCGCTTTCCATGGGCTCAATTGGTCCATTATTACCCATTAAGATCGAATCTGACTCAGAACTAGCAGGTGTGGGATCCGGCCCGATGATTGAGGGATTTGAATTTCCAGTTGGCGCCGGCAATTCCGCTTCATTACTGCTTACCAAATCAGAAGAGAATGATCCAAACTGAATTTTTCCAGCAGCAGCAGAAACATCAGTGTTCAGAGTTGAATTACTGTAACCTGAACAGGCATCATAGGAAATCACAGGCGCAAAAGTGAGAGACTTTTTTGATTTGACCACAGAGTGACTCCTCTGAAGAATCGAGCGAGCAGGGGCAGACTGCAGAGCACAAATGGCCGCTTCTGTTCTTTTCTTGTTAGGACTAACAAGGGTCCATTCCTGACTGCATTCTTTCTGCCACAAGGAGAACTCTCTGCGCCAATTAGGACCCCCATCTCCCCAAGTATGAAAATAACATTTAAATTGCGGGCAGGAGTAAGATCGCAGAGAGTTGACAAGAAAACCAACCAACTTTGATGCAACAGAAAACCGAAAAACCCTGTCTGCCAGAAACTGAACACTGAGCTCATCACATAGTCCACCAATGCAGGCTTCAAGCGCTAAGCTAACAGAATCTTCAGTTAATTTAAATTTGGCTCTCCCAAAAGAAACTGCTAATAGGAAGTGATTTGACTTGCCCAAAGGATGAACTGTAGATCTGAATTTACGCTTAATCTCTGTCCGAAACTTCTGACCGTGGGAGAAATCCAATCCCAAAGAAAGGCAATCATGAACAGACGAAGGGATATCCTCATCGCGGATTGCGTTAACAGGCACCTCCGGATAACAAGAGAGACCAGAGGGAGAACGCTGACATTGCAGAAGAGTAGCAGTGTGTGAAGGGAAAGTCACCTCGGATCCAGGGCAGATCACTTCATCATGCACCAAGTGCCGACCCACGATCGGCTCACCTTTGGCGTTCTTCAGCGCAATCCAATCTTTGCCTTTGCCGGCCAAAGATGCAGCTTCCCATCGTAGGACTTTACTCGTCCACGATCCATATCCTTGTCAGTGGAGTACGTCGCCTTCCAGCACCAGGAAGCAGCCACCATCGTCGATGCAGCCAAGGGTTCGAGGGTGGGCTTAGGGGTTTAGGAGGGTGGGGAAGAGTTTGGGTGGAGAGGAATGGAGATTTGGTGGTCGGAAATGGCAGATCGCCGGTGGGAGGTCAAGGCGGCGGTGGAGAGGGTGGAGTCGCCATAAGATATCGTACAGCCATTCTAGTGAAGTCCTGTTCAGCTAAGTTACAAAAGATTAGAATGTTTCTTCTTCTGTGAAAAAAATAATGGTCCACCGCTTGTTATATTCCAACCCGAAAGTGCCCGGCAGGGCCATGTTCTGTTCAACACATAAGAGAAATAATAAATTTACAACAACAGTAACTCCACTAGTTGGACGGCTGATCTGATTAAGGGAAGTGTTTTGAAGGTTTAAACCATCACATCGTACAATTTGCTCTATGAATGAACTTGTGATATGACAGATTGGTTTTTATTCCATTTAAAATACTTCCGAGGAAAAAATAACCTGATACATTATCCGGTCTGGCCAAGTAACACAATACACTCAATCCAGTAGTTTTAAGTTAAGTATCAGATTGTTTTAGCGTGTCTTTGTCTATCAGAAGTGGTGTCTAAGTTTCCCCTTAAAGTAATGAACTAACAGTCAGAAACTCAGAATTCCTAGGCAGTCTTGATCAGTTGATCCCCCAATCTACACGAAAATAGCTAGTGTCTTTGTCAGGAAAACCCACGAAACTGAATCAAAGGCCTTGGATATATCAATCTTCATCATCAAGGCTGGGGTTTTCTTCTGCTTGAGAGAGCAAATCATTCCTTGCACATATACGAAGTTATCATGGATTGATCTACCTCGAATGAAAGCATTTTAGCAAGGTGACACCAAGTCTTGCATTAAGGGCTGCAGTCTGGTTGCAAGGATCTTTGTGAAGAGCTTTCCAAAGCTGTGAATCAAGCTGATAGGTCTGTAATCGGCAGGGGAGGCAGCATCTGGTGACTTGGGTAGCAGAATCACCAAAGCATTGTTGAGCAGATGGAAGCCCTGGCTACCAGCAAGCTCAAGAGTTCTAATGGCTCGCATCACATCTGATTTAATTATGTCCCACGCAAGCCGATAAAAAAGGCCAGTGAAGCCATCCGGGCCAGGAGCCTTTTCTAGGTGTAACTCAAGAATTGCTGCCCTGACTTCTGCTTCAGAAATAGGACTGTCAAGCTGACTAAGATCCACAATAGGGAAGGGCAGTGCACTGAAGTTGATGGAGGCAGAAACTGGTTTGTATGTGCCAATTAACTCATTGAAATGCGACCATATGGCCTTCACCTTGGCGTCTTGATCAACAGTGACAACATTGTTGAAGGTGATGGAAGGGATAAAGTTTTTGCGCCTGCGGGCAGAAGCCTTGATGTGAAAAAATCTTGAATTACAATCTCCCTCCCGCAGCCAAAGGAACCGTGACCTCTGTCGCCAAATGCAGCGTTCAATCGCAGCCAACCCTAGACATTTAACTTTCAGCAGTTTTCTGAACCTGATTCAATCCCAAATGGGTCGCTTGGATCTCAGTGTTACTCGCCTCGAGCACAACAAAGATATTTGTTAATGGTCAACTTTCAGAGGATATTTTCCACCGTCGTGGGCTTCGGCAAGGGGATCCCTTATCACCTCTCCTATTTGCTCTTGTAATGGACTGTCTGGGATTGTTATTTGAGAAGGCACAAGCAGACAATTTGCTGCAACCGATTGGCAGACAACTTCCAAGGTTCAGAGCATCTATATATGCCGATGATGTAGCTATCTTCTTGCAACCTACTCCACATGATATTGCTGTCACCGTGGCAATTTTGAAAGTATTTGGGGAAGCCACTGGATTAATGACCAACCTGCAGAAGAGCAAGATATTGCCAATCGCATGTCAGAATTTAGATCTCCAGTTCGCGGTTGCTTCAACTAGATGCCAACTGGCAAACTTTCCCTGTACTTATCTGGGGCTCCCTCTCTCTGACACGGCTAAAGCGCAATGACCTTCAAGCAGTGCTGGACAAATTCATGAAGAAACTTGCTTACTGGAAAGCGAAATGGATATCTCTGGCTGGCCGGCTGACTCTTGTTAATGCTGTACTCTCTGCTCTCCCTGCCTATCAGTTGATCGCTCTCATTCATCCGAAGTGGCTCATCAAACAGATTGACAAGCTAAGGAGGGCATTTCTATGGGGTGCTGATACAAAAGTGGCAGGAGGTAAATGCCTGGTTAATTGGAAACTATGTTGCCTACCAAAACAATTAGGTGGCCTGGGCATCCCTGACTTACATTTGCAGAATATTGCACTTCGGACTAGATGGATTTGGCAGCAACAAACAAGCTCCTCAAAACCGTGGTTGGGCCTTCAATACCCACCGACACTGCTGTGCAAAACCTATTCAGAGCCTCCACCACAATCCACTTACATGATGGGCGATCTACTATGTTTTGGCATAGTCATTGGCTTCACAAATGGCCATTGAAGCAGCGCTTCCCGGCGATTTTCAAGCACTCAAGAAGAAGAAACATCTCTGTACGCGACGCGCTCACTAACAAATGCTGGATAACCTTGATAAAGCCAAACCCATCATTGCTGGTTCTCACTGAATATTTCCATCTCTGGACTTTGTTAAACAATGAACCCCTGACCATCTTCGACGAGGAACAAGACTATCTCTTGGGATCTGACTGCTGATGGAGTTTATACTGCCAAATCTGCCTACTCTGCTCTTATGCTCGGCCGTATCGATGCCCCCGTCTTCACCGAGATTTGGGAGGCTAAGGCAATTCCGAAATGCAAGGTTCATGCATGGTTGCTCTTCCACAACAAATGTCTGGCGGCAGATAATCTAGCTAAGCGTGGCTGGCATAACAACACTACCTGTTCCTTCTGTAATACCGATCCAGAGACGGCGGTGCACCTTCACATCACATGCAGGTATGCTCAAGATTGTTGGACACAAGTAATTGCCAAAGCTTCCTTGCCGGCAACTCTGATCCCACCTTCAAATTCAGAGAGTGTCATTTCCTGTTGGTCCTCGGTCTCTAGCCTCGCACCTGCTCACATTATTAGAAGATGGCGTTCACTAGCACTGCTTACTTGGTGGAATCTTTGGAAAGCACGAAACGACAGAACTGGCACAATGGCGTGCCGCTGGGTACTGATTACGGTGTGGCCAGCAGGAGCATGAGCTTCTTCTTGCTTTTGTTTTTTAGGTTACTTGCTCATAGATAGCTTACCTTCTTACAGCTTTGTAAAGTTTTATTTGTAATACCGAACCTCCCGGCATTTGTTCCGGTTCCCCTATATCAAATGAAAGCAGCGCCTGCAGCTTTCCGTCAAAGAAAATAGCTAGTGTCCTGTACTTGATAAGCCTCTCTGTTGATGCTACTCATGTCATGTAAAACATATATCGAAAATTAGTGGATATTTGCAATTTACGTAACTCTTGTAGCCTGCACTAACCAGTCAAAACAACTACGATGCCTTTTTTTCCCGTGCTACAGCATTTCGACCTAGTAACCCTCGAACCGCCGATGCTACATCCGCAGTCTACACTGAGTAGAAGCAAGAGCCGGTAAATACCTACTCGCGAGACTTAGCGCGCCGTGAGGAGGCCCAAAAGTTTCAGGTGCATTTTGTCGAACACGGCACGCACAGCACGGAACCCGCACCCGATTGGATCATGCTCTGCGATCGTGGTAAGAGAGGGGAGGAGGTGAGCGAGTCACCTCCAGTCTGTGGCGGCTGGAGACATATGAGGATGGGATGCGGCGAAGGGGCTGCCACGGCCACAGCCCGCGGCCACCATCGGCCGCCATCGGAGTTCGCCGTTCGCCATGGTTGGGGAATGGGGGACTTCGCGGAGAGCGCGAACGACTCCGCGAGCAAAGGGCCGAACTAATTTTTTTCCTTTTCGAGAGAGAGCCATCCAAGAAAGAGCCGAAGTGTATATGACGTAGTAACTGGTCCTGTAAAAGCTGGTCCAGCATTAGGCCCAACAGCCCAAATTCATCTGCTTCCGGGCCAGTGTGGCTGCGGTCTAGGCTGCGAGTCCAACTAACAGGTTCTTGTTTCTTAAAAAACAAAAAAAACTAACAGGTTCCACCCAAAAAAAAAAAATCAGGTACAATGCCCTAAAAAAAATTAGTCAGGTTTTCTTTATCCGAAATCATCTGTAACTCCCGAGCTTGAGTGATTCCGTTCTTTAAAAAATTCGAAAAGGTTCTTAGGTCTCCAACTTTTTCGAAATAAAATCATACAAGTATATATAAGTGTCTACGACCAAATTTGCATCGAAATAGTTTTTCACATGTTGCATGCATAAAAAAAGTCAAATGTGGGGAGAAAAAATAGTTATTTTTTGGATTTTTAAAGCCATGATTTTGTGATATTTCTGTAGCCTATAATAGAATGTATTATCCAGCAAAAAATTCAAATATGTAGATGTATGTATAAATTTTCTTTAGAATTTTTTAAAACTTCAAATTATCCTTTTCAAAACTTTTAAAATACCGAGAGCATTGGATCTCGGGAGCCAGAACACCTCTCTCCTCTTCATCGGATTACTTTTTTCGAAGGCCAAGGCTTTTTGCGCAAGATGACTTGCTCAATGTCAAAGTGTCGAGATGCTATCACACACCGGATATCTAGTTCAGACTTTGCATCGATGTCGCATATTGTGTCATTTATGCATTAAACCATTTTAGTTTAGCTTATACTAAAAGGCGGAAAACATAGGCGTGCCTTGTCACGCCGATGTTTTCTACTATGATTGTTCTCGCATGTTTTTCCTTTTCCATTAGCAGCTTGGGTCTTGGTTTAGCATCATACGTTAAGTTTGTGCTAGCTCACTACCGTTATCAATAACTAAATACCCGTACATTGCTATAGAAGAAAAAACATATTAAGAAATGATTAAAGAGCTAGCACGTGGAAGAGATCTACATAGGTTTCATCGTGCTATTTTTTCTCTACCCGTCACCTAGAAGACTTTTCTTCTTTCTCTCATCCTCTCATCTATACGGGTACCTCGACTTTCTTCTGACCTACTCCATCTAGTAAGGTTCAATTCCATTGCCCCCATTCTATATAACATAGATCCCAAAGGACTGGATCACCAGATACTGCTACAAAGATACGAGTATATGCTTGACGCGCTATTTTGTGGGGCCAAAGACCGGTCTAAATCATGCACCATTTGTGTGTCAAGAATTTGCACACCAGGTTGGAAAAGAGGGAATGTGATACATCATCTATATACATATGTCTTAATATTGTTATCAACGCTCGGTGTTGCGCTGACAAACAAAAGTAACACAGGGAAAACACTATTGTACATAGTTTTGATGTTTTTAGATATTCTGCAGTACACCATTAAAGTATAATTTGAATACTAAGCTTGAGAAAATACAACGGTTGACTATTGAGTCCATGCAAAGAAACAATTAAAGCAGTATAAGCATAAAACAACTTGGGTTAGGGCACTTATGATCTTTTGCTACTCAATAGAAGAGATGTATTTGAGAACAACGCATAATGTGGTTAGTCAAGTGCTAGATGTTCTACAGCAAGTCATGTTTTGCATGATTGACGCTCCCAATATTTAAGGTTTATTATAAAATATATAATGGTACTGACATAATATAATAAAGTTCCACCGCAAAATTTATAACTTTGGTGCTTAGATAGAGTAGTGATCATAGATTAAACAGAGCATAAATATTTGACATTGTAGGTGTATCTGTTATTTAACTCAAATGGTTACCACGCAAAGTTGAAACCTTGATGATGTTAACAGATTAGCTTTTACTCTAGGACATGTATACAATCAGCGGTAAAGTAACATATGGGAGGGTATATATCAATAATAAGAGAAAATACTAACAATAAATTATACTAGCATGGCTAATACATTTAAACAATGGCAGAAAAGAGACTATGTGAAACCAATTAGAGCCTCTTTGATTTGTAGGATGGAAAAAACGTAGGAATAGGAAGATTATAGGATTCCGATGTCATCCACATTCCATTCCTATAGGATTTTGGATGCATCAAAATTTGTTTGATTTCATCAAAGGATTGTAAGAAGAGGTTAGAGTGGATGTTAGATTTCCTATGGGAAGTAGTACAAATGATTCTTAGGAAAAAATCCTATAGGATACAATCCTGCAAATCAAATGACCAAGATAGTATAGGATCCAATCCTCCACAAATGCTATGCTATTCCTTTGAATCAAAGAAGCCCTTACATTAGATGGAAAGGAATACAGATGAGGAAGCATGAAAGCAATGGCCCAGTACCAGTTAAGCTCACAAAATAAATCTCTCTAGGCTAGAATATTTGAACCTTTTATTCATATCCAAATCTTTTTTATAATCAGACAGTCAGTCTTTGCTTTCCAACCACACCTTCTTTACAATATGTCTTTGATATTGGGAAGCGCAGAAACCGCATAACACACATAAGATTGCATCAAATTTAAATGCATCCATGCGACGTGTATGCAATGAAGATGGTTCGACCACTGTATCTCAATTTATCCTCACCTCAATGCCCATGATTGTTCCTCCGTTTTCCATTTGTCTCTCCAACAATGAAAGAGAAGCCAAGATTCAAAGTGTAGTTCCTTCTCATCTTCACCCTCATGGAGGTTTCTCGTTGTAATCGTGAGAGGCGTATGTCGCTATACCGAGGACAAGCAATCACAGTAATGACACTGAGATTTGTTAACGTAGTTCAGCGATCAAGGCCTACATCCGCGGGGCGTTCTTAACGGTCGCTCCTCCGCATGTACTAATCAACACAAATACAGCTGACAACATGCCGACTGAGGCCAACAGACGCAACATATCTCCATTTCACACCGGTCCGGCTACGACTGCCGTTGGCGCCAGACCTTCCCCTGATCTTATGTCTAAACTACCAGTTTTCGTCTAGTCTATTTTAATTAATCACTTATTAGCAAATACGGTGGTGACAAGAGAAGACAATAGAATGCAGTGACCATCATTGTAACAGGTGCGCCTCCTCATTCTTATAGACCACATTGTTTTCACGGCATACATGGCTCTACGAGAAGACCATGCAAGTAAATGTACACAAATTTTTCATCAACATGAGAATGTAAACAAATAAAAACTAATTTAAATAAATTCAAGTTCAAATAACTAGTGGACTTACCACTACTGTGAGGTGTATTTGAAGAGCATAATAGAAAAGTGCACGATATCACACACCTTTATTCTCTTATTTTTTTTACGGTGTCATCAAATCCCTCCAAATACTAAGCTCCCTAGAATAAGAGAGCTCTCCTTCACTGTGGCCCCACCTTTTGGGAAATTTTATTGTTTCCCATATTTACTTTAGACTTTGATTATTTGCCCTCTTTTACATTGTAATTTATGTTTTGCCCCACTTTTTTAGAATTTAATAATTTGCCCCTTGCAGGCTGTCAATGACGAAAATTACCCTTTTGGTTGTTTTCCTGGATCGAGCCGAACCAGTATCGCTCGTCTCTCCGACATATACAGAGAGCTTGCGGCAGCCACGCTGTTCCCCCACGATGCTCTCGCCCTACTGACCCTGTCCTCTATTCGATGCATGATTCTCAAGACAGCAACCGCGAACGCCTTGGTGTTGAGTGTCCGACCGCTGCCTGAGCCGCCGACAAAACACATCTAGGCCTCATGCTTCGGCGGCTCCGACACCGCCCTCGAGCAGGTCTCTTGCGTGGCTGCACCCCGACAGCGGCCGCCGCCTACAGCAGAAATGCCAAGGGAGGGAGCGAGAGACTGCCAGGGAGAGGACGGCGTAGTTGGAGTTGGAGGCTACCAGAAGCGTCCAGAGTTCGAGGCTTCTGGAAGGGGTTCGGGTGTACAGGTCGAAGCGGTGACGTTCGGAGAGACAGCCGAGGTTGAGTGGGAGAGTAAGGAGGATCTCGCCGGACTTGGAGAATAATATATGATGTAGTGCGACCCACGTCCATCACCATGTCAAGCACTCCAATACTTCACAAGTCATCATGGACATCAAAGGTGAACCCATTCCTCTACTTGAGCTCAATTCCTACACTTTTGGATGGTATGCTACGTCATGTTCCGTCCGTTGGTGATACTAGGTTTGTCACGACGTGTACACGGGAAGAAGGCCAAGGTGCGAGAGGAATGAAGCCGGACAAGACGATGGCTTGGAAGAGGAGAAGGAAGAAGAGCCGCAGCTTCAGCAGCGGTACTACCGCCCCTGCCTAGCGGTACTACCGCCGAGTCCCAGGAGAGGTACTACCGCTCCAAGTACCGCCACTACTACCGTGCACCGCCAAATGCTCTCTGATGTCCCAACGGTACAAGCCGGGTGTCTGCCACGTACTACCGCTGGAGAAGAACTTCAAGTATATTCGTGAGAGCTGCCGGTACTACCGCCGGCTGCAGCGGTACTACTGCCACCCTACCAGGTCCGGTACTACCGCTGTTATCCGACGGTACTACCGCTGCCTGCGTGCAGTCAACGGGCTGAAGCCCTTGTATCCCTCTCCCACCTACCCCTTTGGGTCTAGACTATATATAGGCGTACCCCTCCACCTCTTGAAAGAAAGAGTCTATGATGAGAGAGTTGAGCATAGGCTCCTTACCCACCCCTTTATGGTGTTGCCTCCCCTTGTGGAGAAAATCCCCTTGTGGATTCAAGGCCTCCCCTTGTGGAGAAGATCCCTCTTGTGGATTCAAGACCTCTACTTGTAATTGTGACTACTTGTCAATCTTTCATCTTCGGGTGACTCTATTGGATCGGTTAGGTTGACCGTTTGGAGAAACAACCACTCAAGATCTCTCCTTGTATCTACTACTTGCCAATCTCTCCCTTTGGGATTCTATTGGACCGGCTTGGACCGACCGGTGAGGGAAACATGACCTTGTATCGTGTTCTTGTGTTCTTGGTGTTCTTCGTGTGTTCTTCATGTTCTTGCGTGAGTTCGTCCTAATCCGCCGTCAATCCGTGAAGATCGGGCACCCCTTGAGGTCCTAACCTCATCAATATAGGTTTCAGAGAGGGAGCAACAAAGCGGCTGTAGGACGAGCAGCTCGATGTTGCCTCACGTAATGACATGATATTAAAAAATTAAAGAAAATTCAGAAGGGCAAATTATCAAAGTCCCAAAAAAAGTGGGGCGAAAAATAAAATTTGATATAAAAGAGGGCAAATAATCAAAGACCGGAGTAAAAGGGGCAAAAAAATATTCCCCCACCTTTTAGGTTGTTGAAAAAAATTCGTAGAAATAGAAACTCCCGTGCTTGTGTCCCACATTTCAGGTTGTGAAAAAATTCTTTTCTGTCAGGTATCTGGTCTCGGGCTTTGACAACTATTTGGCTGGTTGCACAGAGAGTTTTTTTTAGCAAGGACTCAATTGTACACCATCCTGATGTTACCATCCTTTCGCACTGAGAATATTAGATTTACGTTATGTTCATGACATGAATTTGCAGGGCATAAAAATGAGCATACAATTTTTTGAGTATATTAGTCAACAAAGTGTGACAAAACAAATACATGAGACGAACAAAGCCATCTTCTCGGCGGTATCTGTCGCAACACCTAAAAATGATAATATGATGGTCCTGATCGCTTCCAAGTACCCTAACCGCACACCAACACACGCCATCTAAACCGGAGGTCTCACGAAACCGACCAACAGCGAGGCGGCCAATAACCTCTCAGCGTGCACAATGCGCGTACGCTCTATAAGTCGCCACCTCCTCTTCCGCCTACCTATTTTCAGGAGAGATCAACACATTGGTCTTGCCAGGCCCACTGTCAACGCGGCCATGAAGTGAGATAGCGCTACCGTCCTGCGCGCGTCAATTAGCATAGGGCCTCCGCCGAGACCCCACTACGCCACGCCGTCGATACTCACTGTTATCGACGTGTGTCTCGACACAGTTCTCTCTCCTAGCGCCGCGTACCACCATCGTCTGATATGGGAGAACTAGATTTAGGGTTTTCCCCGTAACAACGTGGGCGAGAAAACAAGCATCGTAGCAACGATGTCTTCTACAAGGTTTTGCTCATTCTCAAATCTCAATTTATTATTTTCGGACACATGTCCACTATTTGTTAATGGTTTTGCTAATTCTCAATCTATTATGGTTTTCTTAAAGAGCGTTCTCAAGGAAATACCATGCAGTTTTTTATTTTGTTTCACAACTTGGTAGTGGTCCATCAAGACAATTATCTTTATAGTCTGACAATATCATCTTCTTTTTTTGGTCCATCAACTTGAGAATGACATTAGAATTTCTCATAGTAATAGTTGTTTTCTGAATCTTTTTTTGGTACAAAAACAGGTTTTGAATTGTATTAAGGGGCATTTTCATGTATAACATAGTTGCATCTGTGTGCGTGTGCGCACAATTTTTAATACCAGTGACGAATGATACTCTTGTGGCATCGTGACTTTGTTATCTCAAAAGTATCAAGACATATCTCTCTATATTCTAATTATTTTATTTACCTCTAATGTTTTTGTGTGAAATGAATTTGGTTTGTGATAGCAAAAAAATACATTGCTAGACAATAAAGATGGTAAAGTAAAAACAAATGCGCTTATAGATAATGAAGTTATTCACACGTACGCTCTCTGTTCTAAATTAGATGACTTCTATTTGTCCAAATATGGATGTATTTATACTTATAACATGTCTAGATACATCAACATATGGACAAATGGAAGTCATCTAATATAGAACGGAGCGAGTATTGAGTACTAAAGACATTTTATACTCAAATATCAATTGGGCGCGGCAACGCACGCCTTACCCTTCTAGTAAGATCTCTATTATACAAGAGAATGAATAAACATAATTAAAATGGAAAGTTTTAATAGATGCGGCCGGTATAATCCACACACTTCTATGACATAACACACATTAACTTATAAAAAAATATGGTAATGTCAAGATGTGGAATATTTCTACAAATTAAACGTAAAACATATATATGTCCAACCTCTCACATTTCACAAAGAAGGGATGTGTAGAAAAAGTTACACCTCTAAGCAAATATGGCTGCACTTTTCCATCAACAATTCAAGTTCACAAAATAAGATAGCACTGCAGTTCCGTGAACCAATGACAATAGCTCTTACAAACGCCTCAAATGATATTATACAACAAATTATTACTTGCAGGTGTGATGAAATCGGTATTCCACATAAGAGTGCGAAGTTACCGGCATGGAAGTAATTCAGGATATCAGACGATGGTTCATCAGTTTACTCGATGATGCTCAAGATATGGATTCCCATTAGATCCAACTTGGATCCACTCAAAGAAAACTATGACCAACATTCCTCACTAAAGGTATCTACTCTAATTATCCGTTTGTGGCCCTGGATCGCAACTCATTAGGATCCCAGTGAAGAGTGTTGTCTTAGACGAGCTCTATGGGTCTAGAGAAACCGCTTAATTATCGAGCGGTAACCCATAAGTTTGTAGATATTTTTTTAGCTTTGTCCTTGAGTTTAGTTTGCATTCATGTTTGCATAGACACTTTTAATACTAAATGAGTTGGTGTTAGAGTTGGTTCTGGACTAATCTTCGAAAGGTAAATCCCTTCATTGCTTAAAATTTTATATGTGGTATGAATACTCGCTAAGATTTTTCTATAAATTTACCCCATTTGGTTGCGAGACTAATAGTTAACCCCTTACATAATTTTTGGAGAAAGGAACATTGTGTGGGATGGGTTGTGTGCTACCATATCCTTGTTATTAAAAATGAAGCCTAATGAGTGTAGTTTTCTTCTCATATGTTTTTTGTGATTATCCTTGTTTTACTTCTGAGGTAATGTGATGTCAAGCTATGGTTGAAAAATGGGTTGTGTTTGAGATTTGGAAAAATTAAATAATACTCGTGCTATTTCCTGGAGATTGGGTTATGTTCACGTACATTTTATTCACGAGGTTCACCTACATTCTTAGGTGTGATTGGTTGAGTGCTTATCCCTTGCTTGGTTAGGGATAGACATTTTTATAGTGGTTGCCATACATTTGGTTCAGAGGAGGAGATGGATGAGGCCAACCAGATTCTGGGTATATTCTCACAAAAAAAAGGGTGAGCTCCTCAGCCGAAATATGCCGGATGAGGGCAACCACTTCTCGATGGCACTGCTAGCCTCACTCCTAGATCGTTTTCTTGGCTAACTTGTTCGCTCACCTTCCCATGTCTCCTCTCTATTCCGCCATGACGACCTTGGATTGGGGGGCTCAACGGTGGCCAGAACTAGCGTGACCACGACGAACAGAGGCGACCAGACCAAGATAATCCCTTCCCCCATCTAATCTCATGTGTGCTCTCTCTTTTCCTCTCGACATTTTTTCTCTCGCGGCTCGAACGGGGAGATCGCAACACTATGGACGGGCGGTGACATGAGGAAGGAGCAACTTTGTATACTCAGAATCACTACCTAATATGAAAACCTCACAAGTATTTGTTTTTTCTTTGTTCTACAATTGTACTTGTTTTTGCACACACATACAAATTTAGATTAGCTAGTGATTTTCTTTTTTCTCACTACAAGGATGAGAGAAAGAGATATGTTGATTAGGATTTATGCGGTAATGCGGTATCAAGTTAAAATGATAAATGTGATAATATTTCAATTGATTTATTTCCTTTTACTAGTTGGCATGTACGTGCAACGCACATTTTCCTAATTAAAGGGGTCAATCTAGAAGTAGAAAATATTGGACGTCCAATGTACATGTCGACTAATACATACACAAAAATTAGTTTGGCTTTAATAAATATTGATGTACACAAATAATTCTTAAACCAAAAAATAATCACTTATTTGCACAATGTTTTCATCTAGAAGGTTGATTGTCAACTTGTCCTAGAAAATCGAACATGTATCTGAATTTAATTTAATCCCATAAAACGGGAACCAATATGTAGAACACACTACAAGTTGTTATCTATACTCCATTATACTTTGTTGATATGCCAGGGCCTTCTTCTCCTCTAAAACGATGAGCAGAGAATTAAGAAGTGAGCTGTTACATGCAAAATGAATTAAAAGTGTACTTTTCATGCAAACTGAATTAATGTTTGAGTCTTCTCTGTACAAAAACTGTAATTGAGAAGCCAAAAAAAAAGATGGAAATTCGGAATTGTTGGTTGCCAAAAAAAAACCTAGCACATTATCATGAATTATGGCGAGAATGGATTTCCTGGATAGTTGCATAATTGCATGAGTGCTTATCTTTTTTCTTTTGGAGAAGAACTCAGGCAAGAACAATGAGTGTCTGTCATAAAGTATAACGCACGGGTATACATATATGAATTTAATCGAAAGGCCAAGAATATAGATGCAGTTTTAGCATATCAGCAAATACACCAGCCGCAATACTCAAACCACCGTGGTCCATGGAACATGAACTCACGTCTACACCCGTCGAAGAGGGTGTTCGAGGTGCTCGACCGAATAGGGCCCCCGAAAAACTGCGGCCCCCAAATCGCAAGTGGGACGTATATGTGTTTAGCAGAAAAGAAAAACTGAAAAAGACGCATCAGTTCAGCCTAATCAGTTGGACTTCCAGATCCGTCTGCCCTAATCATGATCAGCTAACCCCTACGCACTGCGCGACGAAGTAACTTCAATACTTGGAAAAAGATAGGAATAGATCCTGATCTGCTAGACCCCGATCGCAGGCATGTTCTTCAGATGTTCTACGCACTACTGCTCGTCTACTACCGATAACTTCAACCATAATCAGTTCGACAGGCTACGCCTTCGCCCCGGCGCAGGCCTGCCGCAGTTCCCGGGATCCCAGACGATCTGCCACCAGAGCTGATCAACGTCCGAGTGTCCGATGCGGTAAGCCAGCGGCGGCGCGTTTTACCTAGCCCCAACGGCAGTTCTGCAATTCTGCAGTCAGGTGAGGTCTTGTGGTTTTCCTGCCAGCGCCGTCCTGATTCCGGTCGGGAGCTGGGTAATTGATAAGTCGATATGAATCAAATCAACCTGTCCATCAGTCGTTTAAATCATTGTTTATTTACTACTGTAGGGTCTCAAGGTGTTGCCTGTAATTCAGAACTGTGATGTCCTGGTGATACGGTGCTGCTAGTCCAAGATTAGCAAGACATTTCGAATATTGTGTTGTCCTGGTGCTGTCAATTCATTATTCACCTAAGGTACTACTGTTGCCTATTAGGTACGCCATTTTTCTATTTTCTTAATAATTCCACAATCATTATTCATGTAGAGTTTGGATTTCTTCATATATATTTTTTTGTTCATAAAATAGGAAAATCATGAACCCTAGAAATAGGAAGTATGTTTTACTTATATAATAATGTGAAAGATGATATACTTATATTAGTTAAGTGGATTTTTGAATTTTTAGGGCCCCAATTTGCATTTCGCACCGGGGCCCAAATTTCTGGAGACGGCCCTGGTCTACACCTACTGCTGATGTATGGAATCATTTGAGCCAGGGCAAGTGCCAAAGCAGCAAGAAAGCAGGGCACACGCCGACCACCCGGTAAACCCATACACAAACTCCCAATAGCATGGTGTAGCTTGTCATTAGAACAAACAGCTCGTGGGCATGGAACCGAGCTAGCAATCTATCCACTGCTTGCGAGCAGGAGGTGAACAGAGTGGAGGAACGGCCGGCCGGCGACGGAGGATGCCCAGCTAGCTAGCACCTTGCGCTTTGCTGATCCATCAGCACGTCCAGCAAGCTAGCTAGCACCCTGCGCTTTGCGCCCCATGCCCAGCACCTCCACGCCCGACGGCCACCTGCGTTTGGGCGTACGCACACATGCCGACGCCGCGCACTCTGCGTCCCATGGCTGGAGGCCGCAGCGGCGCACGCGGCGGCGACCGGACGTGCGAAGGCGAGAGCACGCACGCGTCCTGCCGATCTAGGTCGACGGTGCCCTGCACCGAGAGGAAAAGTTCAGGCGGAGCTTGTCGAGGCAAGGAGGAAGCGAGCTGGGCGTCGGGTCAAAGCACGGAGGCGCGGAGGTCGATGGCGCCGCAGAGGCTCGTCGGCCTCGAGCAAGAGTTGGCCGCGTACGAATAGTCAACGCGCCCTTGACCCGAGCGGGCGACCTGGTCCGGCTAGCTCGGCTACGCGGCGCGACACGACGCGCAAGCAGGTAGCTCGGCGAGGTCGAGCGCGGGACGGCTTCCTCGCCGCAAGCCACGCAACTCGCTAGCCGAGCCTCTAGTGCGAGGCGGACATCCCGGCTGGCCGACCTCGCCCGCCATGGACGGAAGAAGGCCACGCCGTGCGACTCCTACGCCCTCGGCGCGCTTCAGGAGCGGAGAAGGCCACGCAGGGAGTCGGCGCCGTCGGCCCTCTCACAAGGCGGCGGCCGGAGCAGCACGGGGAACGGCACGGCCATGACGTGGCACGGCGCTGCCGGCACAGAGCCCATTGCTGTCCTCTTTGGATCGGAGGTATTCTCGGCTTGCTAGCTAGGAGGGGCTGGGCCGAAGCGAGAGATAAAGCTGCGTGAATAACGATTCGGAGATGAGTGGCAATTTAGTAGTATTATGTGATTTGGTGGGAGGGTAAAACGGGAAAAATCGGACATTGTTGAGTTGTCAAACATTAAGACGATATAGGCTGTTTGATCGGATATTGAACGGTCCAGATTTAAAGTATCCCAGCAAGTTTGCTCTTTTAATAGTAGTAGTATAGATAGGGGTAATCTCAGCACCTCAGTGCAAGAGGTCACCACACTAACCCATCCACTCTTTATCCTTTAAACCAAGCACAAAAATGATCATCTCTCAACCCATCAAACCAAACAGAAAAGTTAGCTATCCCTAACCACTGGTTAGGGATGCCGTCATCTCCTAAATTTTATCCCCTCAACCAAACACATCTTTAATACAACAGTGTCCGTTCCACAATGCGTTTTTTGGAGATGATTTCTTTTAACCTGATTTTTTAGATGACTTGACCCTTACTCAACTTTTTTTTTTATATTACCCTTACTCAACCTTTTATTTCCCGTGGCATGCACTGATCGTGCATGTAATTCTGAATTACAGCAAGTCAATTTTTTTTTCTGAATTACAGGCACGACCCTGCAGGGACCCTATGTCGATTCCAAGTAAACCCAAGGAGCCCCGACCGAGAAAAGCCACCCGCCTCATTCTCAGACTAATCTGCGCCGTCCAGTCTCCCCCACCTCGCCATCGTGACCGTCCGTGCCGCAACCCTAGATAGCCGCGGGCTCCTATCTCCTCAGCGCCGCCATAATAAATCCGCACCTCCCCCGAACCATTGTAAACCCTCTCTGTCTCTCCCACCCTCGGCTCCTGCGGTTTTCGCCGCCGCTTCCGCGATCTCGTCTCGATCCACACGATCTGTAAGATCCGAAGCTACGCCCTGCCCTAGAAATCTCCCTTCTCTCGCTCTCTGTTCGCTGTAATTCCAGTCGAAGCTCACTGTTTCGTTTCCTGTGGTGTTTCGTTTTGCTTTTGTGCAGATCTGAGATTTGGAGTCGGGCGAAAGCCAGCTGCTCCTGCTGACATGGCGCTCGTGAGTTTCATCTCGCTTCCTAGGTTTACCTGTTGCTTATGTACGGTTGCGTAGTTCGGATTGCCTGCGAGTAGATGTTTATGTGGTCGAACACTTTTTAGCCTCTTCGATTTGGAGGGTGTATGATGTGTGGTTACGTTGTTCCGATGCTTGACGCCGGTCGTAGGTCCATGTCTGTGTAGCAATCTCCTGGATGCAGATCGCGCGTCCTGGATGTGGGATTTATAGGGTTCTGCTCAAAATATTTACTCGATAGGTTGTGCTGAAACGATGGGCCATTTACACACTCTGATACTGTCTTGTAGATTGTTATATGATCATGCACAATCTTAGATCTCCAGGATATGTCAGTTAATCTCTAAAATTTCGTTTTATCTATCTATTGG
The DNA here is from genome assembly GCA_947311845.1 of Poa pratensis. Taxonomy (NCBI): domain Eukaryota; kingdom Viridiplantae; phylum Streptophyta; class Magnoliopsida; order Poales; family Poaceae; genus Poa; species Poa pratensis. The sequence goes on from CAMZMU010000089.1 coordinate 25,452,688, forward strand.
GTTGCTGTAGCTTAAATTGCCACCGCAACAAAAAAACACATTGAAGTAGATGTAGGGATCTGTTTTTTCTGTGTGCCAAGAGAGATTACCACATCTACTTTGCTTAGCCTTTTGGTGTACTTAATGTTGTTCTGCCTCTATGTGTGTTCTAGTTAGTTCATATGCACATACTGGTGATTTTCCGTTGTTCTTATTTTGTCTTATGTCTTACTCGTTAGGTATTGCACTCGGGCAGCGGCAACAAGAATGCTTTCAAGGCACTTATTGCTGCAGAGTACTGTGGGGTCAAGGTTGAGCTGGCCAAGAACTTTGAGATGGGTGTCTCTAACAAAACCCCTGAGTTTATCAAGATGAATCCCCTTGGGAAGGTACACCAACTAATTACATTTATAAATTAGTTTAATACAGTGACTCAGGAGCTAATAATTCTTTGTAGGTTCCGGTTCTTGAGACTCCTGATGGTGCTGTTTTTGAGAGCAATGCTATTGCACGCTATGGTACATATACTGTTACATCCTTTGAATTAACCTTACTGACTCCTCACTGCCTAAATTAACCGATGTTCTACTCTATTCCTTCAGTTGCTCGCTCAAAGGGTGACAACCTTCTTTATGGTGGTTCTCTGATTGAATATGTGAGTGATTTGCCAGTACTTCTATCATCAAAGCTGAGCAAGGTTTTGTAATGACCTGTCAATGCTTCTTGCAGGCACGTGTTGAGCAATGGATGGACTTCGCTGCCACCGAGGTTGATAAAAATATCGCAATGTGGTTGTACCCAAGGCTTGGTTATGTGCCTTACATTCCTGCAGTAAGTTTTAGGATTGGTATGTCAGCTATATGAGCATTGTATGCTGCAAGGTTCTAATGTTCTACTATTACAGGTTGAGGAAATTGGCATTGCTGGATTGAAGAGGTCGCTTGATGCTTTGAACACACACCTGGCCTCAAACACATTCCTTGTTGGGCATTCTGTCACTCTGGCGGATATCGTCTTGACATGCAACCTCTACCATGGTTTTGCGCGCATCTTGACCAAGACTTTCACATCTGAGTTCCCTCATGTGGAGAGGTACTTCTGGACAATGGTTAACCAGCCTAACTTCAAGAAGGTCATTGGTGAGGTCAAACAGGCAGAGGCTGTTCCTGCTGTTCAGAAGAAGGCTGCTGCTCCTGCTAAACCAAAGGAGGTCAAGAAAGAGGCTCCGAAGGAAGCCCCAAAGCCAGTGGTTGAGGCACCAGAGGAAGAGGCACCAAAGCCAAAGCCCAAAAATCCTCTTGATCTACTGCCACCAAGCAAGATGGTGCTTGATGACTGGAAGAGGCTATACTCAAACACAAAGAGCAACTTCCACGAGGTTGCTGTTAAAGGTATTACTTCAATCTTATTGAAATCCTGTATTCTATTTGTTAGTGATCTGTTGCAACTTCTATCTCTGTTGTTTCTTAATTGTTTAGAAGCCTTATATAGTTATATGTCTATTTTACAATCTAGCAAATTTAATCAACCACTGACTGATAGATACAAATCTGTTCAGTAAACACTAATTGATGTAAAGGCTAAGAGGAACTCATGTTCATTCTTTCATATTTCTGTCTATTAAAATTCAACTTCTAAGTCATACACTTAGGGCAACATTTTTTTTCCAAATGCTGTGTAGGTGTAGCATTATGTCCTTTATTTTTGAACATTATGTCCTTGTTATGAAAGGGACCAGAAAGACCCATCTCTAGTGAATTGTACATCATGCCATAATGTGAGCTTACATTACCGGAATACAATCATGTCATTCTATTTGCATCCTTCTCTTGTGAAATTGAAGTGGAATAATTAGAAAATCATTTTTTTAATTTCTATAACCCTGTACCTCACATAAACTGAATCTAATATGTTGTCTATGTTTCAGGTTTCTGGGAGATGTATGACCCAGAGGGTTACTCTCTGTGGTTTTGTGAGTACAAGTACCAGGAAGAGAACACTGTGTCATACGTGACCATGAACAAGGTTGGCGGGTTCCTCCAGCGGATGGATATGTGCCGCAAGTATGCTTTTGGCAAGATGCTTGTGATTGGTTCTGAGCCTCCCTTCAAGCTCAAGGGACTCTGGCTCTTCCGTGGCCAGGAAATCCCCAAGTTCGTCATGGATGAGGTCTATGACATGGAGCTCTATGAGTGGACTAAGGCCGACATCTCCGACCCGGCCCAGAAGGCTCGCGTCGAAGCCATGATTGAGGACCTTGAGCCATTCGAGGGCCAGGCATTGCTGGACGCCAAGTGCTTCAAGTGAGGGGAGCAGTGCTATGGATCATGATGGCATTGACAGAGAGCTATGTAGGACTTGAATTCAGTGTCGAAACAGTTCGTGTTTTTTGGGAAGAGTTTGCTTGTTACTTAATGCCTATTTGACCTGTTGAACCTGTCACCTTTTGTGCTATGTCATGAGTATTTCGGGTATCTGGTCCTACTTTGAGTAAGTTATGCTATGCATGTGGGTATTGCGTGGTATTGTTGCTGTTAATTCTTTCTGGCTTCTGCACCGTTCACTACCTTACTCATTTGGCAACTTCTGAAAGACTGAAACCATTCGAAATTCTGAATGTCTTGAAGCTGTCCAAATGCCATTGCCAATGGTTCATATCTGGTCCTACTTTTGAGTAGTTATGCTTTTCAATTGGGTAATTCTGCGTGATATCGTTCTGTTATTCTTCATCTGTACCGTTCACTATCTTCCTCATTTTGTGTTCAGAAACCATCAGAATGTTGTGAAGCTGTCCAAATGTCCAAAACAGGGCATTGATGACCTGCATGGTGAAGCAGTGCCAGGCGGTCCAGGACATCAGACCATTCAGCTTGCTAGTATTCGAATCATGAATTTATACAGGAAGGTGGTCATGAATAGAGTTAATTACAAAAAACTAGCACAATTCAGGCTAGGGTCCCCATTCCTCATGAGTCATGACTACTCTGACACCTGTGAACCCCTCTCAGCCTCTCCAACCCTCGGCTCCTTGGAATTTTCGCTGCTGCTTCCGTGATCCACACAGGATGCAAGATCCCAAGCTCCTTCCCTCGATATATACCTCTTCTCTCTCCGTCTGCCCGCGGTAATTCTATTCGAGCTAAAAGCTCGCTTACTAGGTTTCGTTGTTGTTAATGGATGTCGATATGATCAAGGGATGTTGAGCCTCTCGATTTGGAGGGGCTGATGTGTGATTTCCTTGGTCAGATGCTCAACGTGGATCGTATGCCTTTGATGACTGTAGTTCCTGGGTTTTCAGTTGCTATAGCTTACATATGACTAAGGGTGTCAGGCGGCGCCCGAACCCGGCCCGCATAAGCTCAAAATAGGCAAACATAGCTCACGAAAACGGTCAGAAATGTCCGTAATCACGAGTTTTGGTGATACCGATAGAGTCGTGTACCGTGGGTCACCGGTATACCTGGCCATGGGCCGGGCCTAACAAAGCCCGCGGTCAAAATCCTAGGCCCACCCAGGCCCATCCTTCGGGCCTATATTTTAGGCCCAGGCCCACCCATTGGCGGCAAAATCCTATCGGGTCTCGGGCTTCGGGCCGAGCTTCTTCCTTAGAATGCCAATATGTAAAGCCCAGGCCCAGACCCATCTGACCTTCGGGCTCAAATCTAAGGCCCAGGCCCGCCCGTGGGCAAGCCCAAGCCCACCCAGGCCCTGTATTTTCGGGCCGGGCTGGTCAGGCTGGGCCGGAGATGGCCAGATATAGTCACAGGGCATCGAAATCCTCTCGTGACCCGAAAACCGTGGGCCATAGTGTCAGGGTATGTGAGATAGTAGTAGTGGTATGGAATAGAGTATATGTTGGTAGTTGAGGGCATATTATGTATTCTACCTTTAGTGGCATCTAGTAGTGGCTATGTCTTTATAAGCCATCCTTTGTATCCTGTGGAACCAACAATGAAATAAACCCTAGTTTTTATCTTCTTATTTCCTGCAATTTACTTTATTTTAGTTCAGCAATTTATCCAATTTATCTATCGATCTTCCCCAAATTTCTCTTCTTCGTGATCCAATCCCGTCAGGATCCATCGGGGTCCTGACAAATTGGTATCAGAGCAGTTCCATCCATCGGGATCATGCTCCCTCCCTTCCCTCCCCTCTTCTTCTTCGTTTCGATTTGATTTCTGGTCGCACCGGCGATTCCCCTTCCTCTTCTGCGTTTCGGTTCCGATTCGAAGCCTTCCCTCCCTCTTTTCTTCGATTCCGGCGATTTTCCAGTCGCAGTGGTGACCCTGTCTTCTTCCCCGATCCCCCAAATCGACCTCCATCTGCTTATGCGCGCATCCGTGGCGACCTACCCGCCTCCTCCATGCGGCTACTACTACCCGCTTCCTTTTCCCTACGCCGCAACACACCCCTACCCACATCCCGTCGCCGCGTACGCACCACCGCCCGGTTTCTTCCCCTATTCTCCAATCCTCGCGCCGCCACCGATGACAGCGCCGCCGGCCACCGCACTTCCGCCCCATCCCGAACAAGTCCCCTGTCCTCCTCTTTATTCTGGCGGCTAGTGCTGCGCACCACCCACCCACCCCTACCCAGCTCCTTTTCTCCCTAATCCCTGCTACCAAGTTCACGCGCCGCCGGCCGAATCGACACCACGACCCACCACAGTGCCACCAACCACAGGAGCTCCGGCAACTGCACTCCTACCCGGTGTTCCTCTCCCTGCCGACCTCTCATACTCCAAGACCAAGACCAAAGGCAGCGCCTTTCTGCCCAACGACGCCCCGACCGTTCCAAATCGAGAGCGCCGTCCGCTCCAAGGCCATGTCTCCTCCACGTCCGTCCTCTACACCGCCACTTGCGACTCCAAGTGCAAGGGCAGTTACCTCACCGAGGGCAACGGGGCCGGTGGCGCGTCCATCTCTGATGAGACGTTCATTCGCAAGCACACGGGTCACGGGAGTCTCTCCATGCCCAACGCCGTCCCCGCACACAGCTTCGTCACGCTCCAAGCCACCACTACCCCGACACCATCATTCGACTTCGGCATCACCAGCATGCCCGCCACATCTGGTAATGCCACTGGTTCACCCTTGTTTGGATCCATTGCATCAGCGGCAAGGACCAACTCTGCCCGGCTCTCCCCTGTTGGCTCAATACACACCAGTACTGGTACCGTTTCTGTTGCCCCTCATGTGTTTGGTGAAATGCCAACACCAAGCTCGTGGCAGGGAACACATGGTTCAGATCCTGACTACAGATCTGGACATCATATTCCGATTCAGAGCGCCTGTGTGAGCAACTTCAGTGAGCAGAATTTCGGTGAAATGGCACAAGAGTATGATTTTCACAATCTCAGTCACAAGAGTGTATTCCGAGCTGATGGGACTGCGCATCGCTACTATGCGCTACCAGAAATGTATCCATTAGAGCGTGTTGTCCCGGAGCCAGTGTTCGATGCCTATGATGATGACACAGATGGCTCCTCAACTGAGTCTGTTGGTGTGTTCACTAGCAAGCCTGAGCAGCAGCCATACGAAGGAAAGCATCAAGAAGGTGACCGACTTCTCAAGTATTCAAGCAAGGCACTAGAAATTGATCATACTGGTACATGTCTGAATATTATCTCAGATGTGCGGAAATTCGCACTTGAGCTGCAGCAACAAGACGATGAGAAGGCTTGCAATTGTCCATTCCTAAAGGCATCCGATTCATGTGTCACAAGGTCCAGCCAGCTAAGTATTGTGCCTAGTGTGAGAGAATTGAGGCTGCTATGGGATCCAGGAGCACATATAGTCAGAACTCAACAAGGAACAGAGATATTTGTGAAATGCAACAGTTGGTTGAATGATGTTCTACAGTCCATGGCTGATCAAGTAGTGGATATCAACCTTCTCTCTGTGCACACCCTGGGATCCAGGAGATACAAAATTTCATGACATGCTTATGAATGTTGCTGGTGCTACAAAATTGAAGGGCACGGACATCTACCAGTCGGCGATGGTACAAATAGTTGTCCAATCTACTATAAGGTGTTCTGATGCTTTTGGTTTGGGATGGACAGAATTGAATGCAGCAACTGTATTTGTGCTAGTTGTCCCATGTTCTAAAGGCAGGTCTGTTGCAAAGCATTCTACGTTCTTGTCAAACGGTGGCACTAGTATGACAATCCATTATTTTCCAAATCTGCTAATGCAACTACTGTGTGCAGCCACAACAGTGCAAGTGACAGAACAGATGCATCCTTTGGAGTTCAGTTTAATGGATGAGATGTTGCAAAATGGCAATGAGCTTAGAGATGGACAATTAGCATACATGCCTCAGGGTACAAGTATTAATTATGCTGATTGGGTGAAGCATAAGGTACAGTATTGTTGCTTGCAGATTGTTTTGGCCTGTCCATATTCAGTACCAGCCTGCTACTCTAGCATGTTCAGTTCGACAGAAGCAATAGATTCCGCAATTTCTATGTCCACTGCTACTCCTGTGCACATGATACTGGTTTTGAGTTATGGGAAAATAGCCGAAGAAGAAAAACATGCAACAGTTGTGTACCAAATCTCAAAAATTCAGTTGCCAATTAGAAAAACTACTCACGTTTGGGATCCTGGTATTGACTCACTTCTGTACATTTGGCTGCACGTATACAATATCCAGCTAGTTGATTGTACTAGTACTACTACCCATGCATGCTACTTCCTTGTTCCTGCTCGTTCTCTTACCTCGAGATGTTTGGGTTCTCATCTACATCAAATTACCAAATGGACTAGTCCGACACCCAGTGTCATCAGATCATTTAAATATGGATACACCATAGCATTTCTTAGTGAACAATGGGAGTTTCTCCATCAGCAAGGTGTCAAGAAGAGTTGCAATGCAAAGAATCTGTTATCCTCACCGAACTATCTTCAGATCTTGACATTGGATATTCTCTTCATTACATTTCTACCTCCCTGACATAGTGAATGAATTTTGAAGGATAATTGAAAAATGCAAAGTTTCTGTAGAAACTTATCCATTGGTGACCAATGGCTTCAGGGGGGAGTAATGTCAGGGTATGTGAGATAGTAGTAGTGGTATGGAATAGAGTATATGTTGGTAGTTGAGGGCATATTAGGTATTCTACCTTTAGTGGCATCTAGTAGTGGCTATGTCTTTATAAGCCATCCTTTGTATCCTGTGGAACCAACAATGAAATAAACCCTAGTTTTTATCTTCTTATTTCCTGCAATTTACTTTATTTTAGTTCAGCAATTTATCCAATTTATCTACCGATCTTCCCCAAATTTCTCTACTTCGTGATCCAATCCCGTCAGGATCCAACAGGGTCCTGACACATAGCTCACGAAAACGGCCAGAAATGTCTGAAATCCCGAGTTTTGACAATGCCGCTAGAGTCGTGTACTGTGGGTCACATGACATCAAAATCCTCCCACGACCCGAAAACCGTGGGCTATAGCCCACGAAAACGGCCATAAATGACAGAAATCACGAGTTTTAACGATGCCGATATAGTCGTGTACCGTGGGTCAGAGGGCATCGAAATCCTCCTAGGACCCGAAAACCGTGGGCTATATCCCACGAAAACGGCCAGAAATGCCCGAAATCACGAGTTTTGATAATGCCGCTAGAGTCGTGTACTGCGGGTCACAGGGCATCAAAATCCTCCCAGGACCCCAAAACCGTGGGCTATAGTATTCATTATTTCTGCTCAGATTTGACCATTTTAAACTAAATAGGTGCTAAGCGGGCCTATGCGGGACCGCCGCTTGAAACCTGGCATGACCACGTTGGAATGGATTTGAGGAGCTATTTATTGTTTTGTGTGCGACAGATGGGCGAGGCATGGCGCCGCGAGATGCAGCGCGAGGAGGACGAATGGAACACGGCCAATGAGGCCAATGAGCAACGCCGCCTCCTAGACGAGGCCTTCCTCGTGCGCCGCCCTGAGCAGGGAAGCTCAGCTCAGGCGCCACCACCGCCGGACACATACCCTCTGCCGTCGTATGCGGCCGACGAGGGCAGCTCCTCCCGCATCGTGTCTCCTCACACACTGTCGGTCGAGGCGGCCCAAGACCACATCCACCACACCATCCTGGTGCCCGACGGCGTGCAGCTACCAGAGGGGTGGGTGCTGAACGTCGTCAAGGTGCCGATGGCGCAGCCGCTCAGTGGGAAGGCCCGCCTCGACTACATCATGCGGCAGTGGAGGGACCTGCCGTGGGCGCAGCACGCTGACCCATTCTACTCGGTCTCGGCACTGGCATGCCATTGTGGACGTGGAGTACAAGGGGCACCGCGACAGCTTCTTCATCCCTGCCGGCATGCGGGAGCCACCCCCGTCGTGGTTCGTGTCGGACAACGAGCGTGCCCGCTCTGACGACAACGAGCCGCCCGACCTTTCCTTACAACCAGCACCGGGCGCCGGCGCCGGCACAGGAACCTGCCCCACCACTGGCAGCGGCACCGGCACTGGAGGAGGGGGCGCAAGACAACGACTGGTCAGAGCATGAGTGGGAGGGAATGCAGGCCGCCATTGAGGCCTCCCTCCACCGCCGCTAGATCATACCCCACCACACTCGGCAAAGGCGGCGGCATCGGTCTCCTGGCCGTCGACAAAGGAGAGGGAGCGACTCAACAGATCTACGACTAGGCGAGACTTTTCTCCTTCAGATGCAAAACACCTCGCCGACCTCCCCTGGGTATCTACCTGATCTACACGTAAAGACATGGGCCACTTAAATTTTATGTGCCAGCCCATCATGTGCACACCTGTCAGGCCATGTATTGACGCATTTGTACGCAATTCTAATACTGCGGCCCGACTCCATTCTAATCGGTATATCTTCTATAAGTCTTCTGACTCAACCAGATGTGTTCGAGACTTGACGATTGAACGCGGAGGATACCGGGCTACATATAGCCCGACTTCTATATTGTATTTTTTTTGCGAAAAGGATACTGGCATTACAAGAAACGACGAACAGTACAAAACACACCAATAGAAACGAACATTGCAATGAGATCCTTGAGATGCGCTTCGTCTTCTACCTCTAGACCGTGTCGATGGCACGCTGTTGCCGCTCCTCCTAGAGCCGGCCTGACGTTGTTGGATGCGGACGGGAAGTCATCGAACGGGTCAAGAAGACTACATCTGTCCCGGAGCCGAAGAAGAAGGATGAACTGCCAATGAAGCTTCATGACGATCCACAGAACGCTACCGCCAGAAGAAGTCCTAGAGAAGCACACCACTCCCACAAGCTTCTCGATGTCGCCGCCGAGATGAGGCTAAAGCTGGGGAGACCTTATTGGATAAGGCGCCGCCGCCACCACCTGAGTGCCGCCCCACCAAACCTTAACCCTAAAACTAGGAGAACAGAGCTCTCCCGCCGACAGGGGCTGAGATCCACCCCGCCTCCATAGCCCGAAGGCCACAAAGGCGAGGTAGTTGAAAGGGCATGTGTTGCCCCATGCGTGGTTTTGGTAATTAATGACAATCCTTATGGACTAATGTTTGCATTGAGATATACTTGTAGATCTTGTCCATAGGAAAAGATTGTAGTTCATGTGTTGGACTCGAAGATTTCATGATGACCAAGGTTCCATCCAAGGGTTTATATGAAGAATGGTCATGTGAAGAGTTGAGCTTATTGCAAGCATGGCTTGGAAAGAAGATGTAGTGCAAGTGGATTCATGAAGACGGAGCTTAGCAAGGCTCTCCCATAATGGTGTATGGGGGAGTATTTGGAGAAGTCTTCATCATGCATGTGCTAGCAAGCACAATAAAGAAAGGTGTTCCAACTTGAGAGAGTCAAGATCGTCATCATCGAGCTCAAGTGGAATGCGCAAGGCAAAGGTATGATATTGATAGGTTTTCTATTTTACCGGTCTCGTGGTGTTAGTGGGAGATCGGGTTATAGGATAGACGGCGTACTATCAAGAGGGGCTCTCAAGTGAGTAACTTGATCGCATCTTTGTGGAGAGTTCAAACCTTTGCATACTTGGCATATCATCTTTCTTGGTTTTATTTGGCTTTTATCCATGTGAGAATTTAGAGCTTGTGTTCATCTCCATACCAAGTTCTAGTTCATCAAAAACGGATTTCATATGCATATCTTGTGGCATTTTTTATGTTGGTGGTTTTACCGGTTCATCTCTTGTAGACAGGTCAAACTCTCCTCTTGTGTTATCCTCCTCACATGATGGACAATGATGTGTATATGCATGATCTTGTTGTGCTTGTGATTATCTTCGGAGCAAGCCCAAGATCATTGAAAACGGAGTCCGAATGGAAAACTCGTTGCGTTCTCGGCGTTGGAAATATTACCGGTCCTCCTCGAGATAAGGTCCACACCTCCCATGTGTGATATCTCCTCCATATTTGTGACCCTTAATATTTCCAACAAAGTTGGTTTCATCGCATTTGGAATTTTATTGAAAAAGATATGAATTTCAGAAGTTTTATTTCTGCGTGGGCCGGCTCCCTGGCCGGCCCAGGCCGGCTGCCTCGGGTGCCAGGCCGATGCCTACCCGGCCTAGGCCGGCTGCCAGGCCGGCCGCCTTCCCGGCCCAGGCCGGCTCTCAAGCGCAGCTCGCGAAAAAACTGCCAACGGCCATATTTTTAGTGGACCTATTTAAAGGGGCTTTCTTCCCCATTGTTTGATATACGACTTTGAGCAAGTTTTTCCCCCCTCTCTCCTCCATTGTTGCTCTTTGAAAATCTTGCTCTTCCTCTCAATCCCTCCCATGATTCTTGCTTATATTTGAGGGAAAGTGAGAGGTGATCTTGATCTACATATTCATCCAATCCATTCCTCCTCTAAGTGAGGGGAACCTAGTAGATCGTGATCTTGAAGTTCTATTTGTTGTGTTCTTCGTTGTTCTTCCTCTCTTCTCCCCCCATAAGCATTAGTTGCTTGTGGTGGGATTTGAGAGTGAAGGATTTGAGCCTTGTGCTCTTGCCATTGCTTCGTTGCATCGGTTTGTGCTCTCCACGAGGATTCGTGGAAGTTGAAAGCTTGTGAACTTGTTACTCTTGGGTCTTTGGACCCTAGACGCCCGTGTGGTGGTTGAGACCCTTGTGTGGTCACTTGTAGCTGTTCGGGAGCCCCCAATCCCGTTGTGGGTTGTGCCCCGGATCGTTGTTGAAAGGCTCCAGATTTCCGCCTCGAAGGATTCCGATAGTGGAAGGTGAACCAAACCTTTGTGGTGCGGTTCATCGGAGAAGAAGGTGAAACCTTTGTGGTTGTTGAACCATTGTGTTGTTCACACCTCTCCAACGAGACGTACTCTCTTAACAAGGAGGAACTCGGAAATACATCCTCGTCTCCGCGTGCCTCGGTTATTTCTATACCCGAGCTTTTTACTTATGCACTTTACATTGTGATAGCCTTCGTGCTTGAAGTACTCTATATTGCTATCACCTTGTTGCTTGTCTTGCTTAGCATAAGTTGTTGGTGCACATAGGTGAGCCTAGTTTATTTAGGTTGTTGGCTTGTTAATTTAAACACCTAGTTTTATTCCGCAATTATCAAGCCTAAACTGGAAAAGTTTTAATCGCCTATTCACCCCCTCTAGGCGACATCCTTGTCCTTTCAGTAGATCAGCGGCGGCACCGACGACAGGCGAGAAAACCTAACAGCCTGGGCGTCGCGTGAGTGGAACAAAGTGTTTAATGAACCTTTCGGTCCTTCGGGGCGACCTCTATATTGTCGCCCTCCATTAGGTCAGCTTACATTTCAGAATAGAATGGTGTTGGTGTTTACCTATTTTTCAACCCTCTTTTTCGTAGTCCAATCAAACTATTAAAAAAAATATAAACTCTTCATTTTAACCCGGATCCTGGAATGAAACTCAAGTACGATGTTTGTTTCAGGTTTCTGGGACATGTATGACCCAGATGGCTACTCCCTGTGGTTCTGTGACTACAAGTATCAAGAAGAGAACAATGTGTCATACCTGACCGTGGCTCTTCCATGGAAATCCCCAAGTTTGTCATGGATGAGGTCCATGACATGGAGCTCTACGAGTGGACCAAGGTCGACATCTGCGAGGAGGCCCAAAAGGAGCACGTTTGTAGGGCAGGACTTGCTAGACGTGACGTGCTTCAAGTGAGCAGATTAATGCTTGATCACGATGGCGGTGACACAGAACATTGTAGGACCTGAATTTAGTATCGAAACAGCCAATGTCTTTTTGGCTGTAATAGTTTTCTTTTACTTGATGCTAGTTTGACTTGGTCAACTAGCTTAAATATTGTGTTATGTCAAAGAGATTTTGTGTATCTGGTGGTAATGTCTCGTTATGCTAGCATTTGGGTGTAAGAGCATCTCTATCCGGACTGGTCAAATTTGAGCCCCTATATGTCTGCAGGGTTGTCGCTCCTTGTCTACGCGGACACATCCATAAACAGGGGCATACATCCCTCATATGTCCTCTCCCACAATCACACCCCATATCTAAACCCCAAAATCCATGCAACACATTCACAATTTAACACTTCAACGTAAATTCAAAATAAGTTTCCATTAAGCATGAGCAAAAATAAATCCAACAATTCATACATAAACAATACAAAATTAATCGTAGGGCACCGAGATCGCGCTTGTTGATCTTTTTCTTCGTGTGCATGATCCACTTTGCACTCTCTTCATCGAAGAGGCTAGCAGCTTGAAACATGATTCTCGACTCTTCCGTGAATTTTGCAAGACTAATTTTCTTCTTCTCAATCACAAGCCTTCATGTGTATTCGTATTTTGCAACTCCATTTTCATCCAATTATCATGCTTATCTAATTCCATCCTCGCCATATCCAATTTCATCCTCTCGTAGAGCCTTTGTCGATCAAACTCCATTCTATACCTTTGCACATCCAAGGATTGTTTTGCACATCCAATAATTGTTTGTACCTCTCATCATTCTTCTCCTCTCTTTTCTTCTTGAATTTCTTTAAGGACTCCCCTTTCATGGAGAAGATGTTCGTCCATGTGGGGGACATTTTGCTTGCCATACCGTCACGCGCCGCCCTTTCCTTCTGCCCCTCCTCCCCGTCATATATCTTTTCTTATTTGAAGCGAACCCTTGACCATCCACCACTGCATCATCATCATCTACTCCAATATATAGATTGGAGTTAGATCCATATAATCTTTGTGGGTTTAATATGAAGTACCTTTTGCCTTTGTCCCCTTATTTTTTGAGTGTTGATTGTCCAGCATTAAAAAGAGGGGGTGCGGTACTATCACTCTAAAAATTTGGAGGATTTTGGCCATTACTGATGAGATACATCATAAACGAGTCCTAATCATGTACAACAATTAATGTATGATCCTAAATAATGCATACGGAGAAGAAATAAACCTTTGCCGTGTATGGTCTTTCGTCGAACAGGTGGTGGGTGCATTGAGTGCCGGATATGCCCGACGATGGCCGCAACCGTTCGAGCTGCGGAGAATCACACGCAATGTCCTTGAACACATCCCCCTCCTCCTGCTGCAAGAAGCTTTCTAGAATTTGCCACAGCGAGAACGGGGCATCCTCCACGTTCTTGGCGTGGGCGAGGGCGCGGGTCCAGGCTTGGACGCGCTGGCCATCATATTCGCAGCCTCCTTTCTTGCTTCCTCCTCGCGGACGCGCTGCCGATCGCGTCTACCCTTTCGGGCGATGCTCAGCGGCTTGGGTTCCATCGAAGATCTCGACTCCACGAATGCAGACGAGTTGTCCTTCTCCACAAGGTCCACGATATCTTCCTTCCCTCGAGGGAGGACGGTGGTTACGATGGAGATTGATGACTGGGGAGATTTGTAGGGTTGGCGGGAGAATCGCGACGGATGCGGGAGAGGGTGGCGGATCAAGAGCAATTTGGATAACTTGGGAAATTTGAGGTGAGTACGAGCGGTCAGATCTGACGTGACGGGTCTGTTCGAGGAGCCCCATTTCTGCCCCATATGTGGATTAGATATGAGAGTTGACGGACAATCTAGACAGTTAGACTGAGTTTGGTGGTCCGATTAAATCCATGTTTCCAATCCAACCCTTGTCCAGACTCTATGTCCAGACGTATAGGGTATGTAGGAGGCCGATTGGAGATGCTGTAATCAAGTCCGCAAGTAGATCAAGTCACGCAATCATTCCGAATGTTCTGAAACTTTTCAAATGTCTCAGCATTCTGAAGTTGTCGGCGTTCGGAGAACGGGGGTTCCCCGTACCCTGGGCGCGCGCTCCCGGAGAGACGCCATCGACATCCAAACTACGGAAAGGCAGATACCGGAGAAGACCCGGGTAAGGAGCCTCCGGAGCGCCCAGGACCACACCCGTTGTGGGGTTCCCCCCGGGAAGGACGCAGTCGTCTCGGGAAGACAAAGGCCAGCAACGTGGCACGCGATTCCTGCGTCGCGCCCCGGCAAGGGTTGCTTCGCAGGGAAGAAAGGCGTGGCAGACGTCAAGGACAAGACCGCTCACGCCCTCTGCCGGGTGTAGGCGTGACACCGACAAGACCCGACGCGCCGTCCCCTCGGTGCAGGCGCAGCGCTCGGCGCGATGCCCGGACCTTTGACAAGACGAGACTCGCTGTCACTTCCATTCCGACGGGGCGGACGACATGGAGGACAGCGCGGCGACGCGCTGCCACGAAGGCGACCGACGAGCACCACCTGGGCTAGGGCGCGACGCGTGCCCTGCCTCGGTGGCGCGCATACGGCGTGACCTCTTGTGGTGTCCCCTTGGCATATAAAAGGAGGCCCTAGGTCATCTTGAGGGGGAGGAACCACCATTGCTAGCAGTCACCTTGAGCTCTCCACTTAGACTCAGGGGATGGACGAACAACACCCCGGGAACCCCTAGACGTGTTCTTCCCCAGCCTACGAGAGCAGTGCAGCTCTTGTTGGCATTCCACTGTAAACTATCACCACGACAATACATCCAGACAAGCAGGACGTAGGGTGTTACGCGACAACGCGGCCTGAACCTGGGTAAATCTTTGTGTGCTTGTGTTTAAGCTCGGGGACCGAATCCGGAGCACCTCGCGCCCTCCTACCGAACAAACAGGGGGTGCCTAGCATCCTCGGTGTCCGCGTACCGATACGCAACATCTGGCGCGCCAGGTAGGGGTGCCTGTGCCCAGATTCCGGTTCACTTGCCATGGCCGGCACGCTCGGGAGCTAGGTGGCCGGCTCGGCGATGGAGGGATGCCCTGAGTCGCCGGGGGGGGGGGGGGGGGGGGGGGGGGGGGGGCAACGTCCCGGAAGAAGCGACTGTGGGAGGAGCCGCACCTGACCAAGACAGTCCCATTGGGAGGCCCCGGCGACCACGTCGTGACCATCGGGGCCTGCCTCCCGGAGGGGCTCGAAAACACGCTCGTCGCATTCCTAAGGGAGAATGCGGACGTCTTCGCGTGGGAGTCCTCGGACCTTCCCAGGATACCAAGGGAGGTCATCGAGCACCACTTGGCCGTGTGCCCCGATGCCCGCCCCGTGAAGCAGAAGGTACGGTGGCAAGCGCAAGATCGACATGACTTCATCATAGAAGAAGTTCACAAGATGAAGAAGGCAAGGATCATCAGGGAAGTAATCCACCCCACTTGGACGGCGAACCCGGTAATTGTGCCGAAGGTCACGGGCCAGAAGAGATTATGTGTTGACTTCACGGACCTTAACCGGGCTTGCCCCAAGGATCCCTTCCTATTGCCACACATCGATCCGATCGTGGACTCTACGATAGGATGCGACTTGCTTTGTTTCTTGGATGCCTTCTCCGGCTATCACCAAATCAAGATGGCACGGGAAGACGAGGAGAAGATGGCGTTTATCATGCCGGAGGGGTGCTTTTGCTTCACTAGCATGCCCTTCGGACTAAAGAACGCTGGGGCCACGTTTCAGAGAATTATGCGGGCATGCTTGAGTCCCCAGATGGGGAGAAACGTAGAAGCCTATATAGACGACATCGTCGTGAAGACGCGGCGCCAGGCCACCCTGATAGAGGATCTGCGGGAGACCTTCGGCAACCTACGGAGGATCCAACTCAAGCTTAACCCCGCAAGTGTGCCTTCGGGTCCCCTCGGGAAAACTCCTTGGCTTCCTGGTGTCGCACCGGGGAATCGAGGCTAACCCCGACAAGATTCGGGCCATTGAGGCCATCCAAGCTCCGTGACGAATCAAGGACCTGAAGTGGCTCAACAGGTGTGACCGCGTTGGGGCGTTTCATCTCCCGCTTGGGAGAGCGGGCCCTCCCGTTCTTCAAGTTACTCAAGACCAAGGGGCCCTTCCAGTGGAGCCCAAAAGCTGAAGAGGCCTTGCAAGACCTGAAGAAGTACCTGTCTTCCCCTCGGTCCTCATGGCCCTCGCTCCCGAGGAACCCTTGCTCCTATATGTGGCGGCCACGGACCAGGTGGTCAGTGCGGTCCTCGTGGCCGGACGAGAAGAAGCACCCCACGACAACTTGCGGGGCCGGAAGATGGTACAGCGGCCGGTGTATTTCGTCAGCTTCGTGTTGCGAGATGCCCGGGAGCGCTATCCCCCTATACAGAAGTTGCTCCTCGGGGTGTTACTCGCTTCCCGCAAGCTGAGGCACTACTTTGAGGGGCGGACCATCACCGTCGTGACCTCATACCCGCTGGAGCGAGTCCTCCGCAACTCCAGTGCCACGGGATGGATCACCGAGTGGTCAACTGAACTGTCACGTTTCGACCTGCGGTTCACAAACACCACCGCGATCAAGAGCATGGTACTGGCCAACTTCGTCGCGGAGTGTACGCCCACCCCCGTTAAGGAAGAGGAGTCGCCCACGAGCCTGCCCGGGAAGGAGGACCCCGGCCGATGGTATGTGTACTTCGACGGGGCCTTCTCCTATGAAGGCGCGGGGGTTGGAGTCCTCATTGTCTCTCCTACCGGGGAGCAGTTGAAGTACGTCATTCAGATGGACTTTGACCGGGGTCTGGCTTCTGACAACACAGCGGAGTATGAAAGGGCTCCTCGCGGGGCTGAGGGCCGCGGCGGGTCTCGGAATCGGCCGCGTCGTAGTGCGTGGAGACTCCCAGTTGGTGGTGAACCAGGTAACGAAAGAATACAACTGTCCTCTAATGCAGGCCTACGTGGACGAAGATCGCAAGCTGGAGAGGCGGTTCGACGAGATCCAGTTGGATCACATACCGCGCGGGCAGAACGGTGTGGCTGACGAGCTATCCAAGATGGCGGCCAGGAAGGAGTCTGTTCCCCCGGGTGTGTTCGTGAGTGGCTCACCAAGCCCTCCGTCGACATGGCTGCGGGAACAAGGGCGAGCGCGCCCCCGGAGACCCAAGGAAAGGGCCTATCCGGGAAGGGGAGTCCCGGGGAGGGGACGGCGGACTGCCACGTGGCGTATGTTGCGGAGGCCGGCAGCCCCGAGTGGGCTGCTGACATACTCCAATACCTACGTAGCCAAGTACTTCCCGAAGACGATCAACAAGCGGAGCAGATTGCCCGAAGAGTCAAGATGTACGTCATCATCGATGGAGAGCTTTACCGGCGGTGGGAGTGCGGCGTAAAGCTTCGCTGCATCTCCCGGGAGCAGGGACGAGCGCTCTTGGCGGACATCTACCACGACATGTGCTCAGCCACCTTGCGGCCCGGTCCTTGACCGGGAAGGCCTTCCGGCAAGGTTTCTACTGGCCCACGGCGCTTTCGGACACTGACGAGCTGGTACGAGCCTGTGAAGCCTGCCAGTTCCACGCCAAGAACATCTACCAGCCGGCTCAAGCACTCCGGACAATCCCGCTCTCTTGGCCGTTCACGGTCTGGGGGCTGGATGTGGTCGGGCCGTTTCCTGCAGCCACCGGGGGGTACCGGTACCTAATCGTCGCCATCGACAAGTTGACCAAATGGGTAGAAGCAGAGCCCATCCGATCCCAGACCGCGCTGGCAGCCGTCAAGTTCATCCGGGGGATCGTATGCCGTTTCGGCGTGCCAAATCGCATCATCACCGACCTGGGCTCTCAGTTCACCAGTGGACTGTTCCAGGCCTACCGCGATCACCTCAGAACGAAGATATGCTACGCATCCGTTGCTCACCCCCAGAGCAACGGACAAGCGGAACGGGCTAACGCTGAGATACTCATAGGACTGAAGACTCGAACCTTCCAACGGTTCGATAGTTGCGGACGGGCATGGATTGAGAAGGTCCCACTCGTGGTGTGGTCGCTACGTACCACCCCGAGTCGGGCCAGCGGAGAAACGTCGTTTTCCCTTGTTTATGGGGGCGGCAGCGGTGCTACCCACAGAGCTCAAATACGGATCTCCCCGTACTTGCGCATTCCAAGAGGAGATGCAACAGGAAGAGAGGATTGACGATGTCAACCTCCTCGAGGAGGTCCGGTGCCTGGCGGCAGTGCGTGTAGCGTGCTACCAACAAGGACTCCGCCGCTATCACAGCAGGCGGGTCCGTTCCCGGGAGCTCGAAGTGGGAGATCTTGTCCTTCGCCGAAGGCGAAGCCTGGAGGAAACACACAAGCTCTCTCCACCGTGGGATGGGCCATTTCGGGTAGTTCACGTCGTACGGCCGGGTGTCGTCCGCTGGAGACGGAGGAGGGAAGGAGAGAGCCAAATTCTTGGAATATCGCGCACCTCCGGAAGTACCACCTTAAAAAGTTCTACCCATAGGGCGGAAATTCGTCGGCAAGGTCGGAGACGCCGTGCCAAATTGCGATCCCAGGGATGCCTCGATATGCCACAGCGTGAACCGGGCCGGGACCAGGCGTAATCCGCTGAGATCGGGGGGCATCCCATTCTTTCCCCCCTAAAAAAAAGAAAGAAAAAAAGAGACAAAAGGTGGGGGGAGGGGGGGGGGGGGAGGGGAGAGTGGAAGGGACGGTCTCGCCAAAGCGAGGCCCGCATCCCATTTTGACACCTAAGAATCGTGCGCCTCAGGGAGGCACCTTCCAAACATCAAGGCCAGTCCGAGATCTCGTGCTCTTCGGAGTCCGATGCCGGGGTGGGGTCATCGCTACTGTTGCTCTCAACGCAACATACGGCGCGACAGTTGGAGTTATCGAAGAACTTGACGAAGAACGTTCCCAGCCCATCGAACCTGAACTGGGCGACGTACCCGGGATTCACACCATGGGTCCGTATGAAGGATCTCCAACCCTTCACCAAGTACAGATCCCCATCGACGTCGCGCTCCGTCTCCAGACATGTGGGGCCGTTGGGGCAGCCTTCCGCACGTATCTACATCACCTGCAGATCAGACTCGACCACCGAACTCGCGAAGGCATCCGGGAGCTTCAACTGCCTCTTCAGCCTTCCGTGGAGCGAGAAGACGAACTCGATGGATGGCTTGTGGAGGCCGTGAGGCGGAGAAGGAGCGCAAAAGGAAGGACCACCCCCGCGGACGCCGCCGTGGCCGCCCTGACCCCGACGCTGACGGTCATGACCGTGGCTGCTCGGGGCCAGAGAGGAGGGCGAGGCGGGAGAGGCAAGCGGGGGGCCACGACCACGGCGAGCCGCACGGGCTCCTCCGGCCATCGGAACAAGGGAGAAGGAGGAACAGAGGAGGTGTAGAAGGAGCAGGGATGGGGGGGGGGGTGATCGAGGCAACTCCGCCTACCCCTCCCCTCTTTATAACATGGGAAGTGTGCGACGCGCGGGCGGTTCCTATCCCGCCCGCATTAAAACCGCCTCGCCTTTCCCAGGTTAGCGGAGGGATCACCATCATGACCTAGACGGCAGCTGTGGCTTTCGCTGGAATCGAGGCGCCAGCGCTTGAGTGCCTGCCCCCGAGGATGACATCACGGCGATTGCCACGCTAGGCGACCCGGGAACACGTGCTGTTGGACGTCCCTGGGCGGATGCCGGCCACCCTCCGCCCGAGGACGCCTGGGGGCTACTGTGGGCGTTCGGAGAACGGGGGTTCCCCGTACCCTGGGCGCGCGCTCCCGGAGAGACGCCATCGACATCCAAACTACGGAAAGGCAGATACCGGAGAAGACCCGGGGAAGGAGCCTCCGGAACGCCCAGGACCACACCCGTTGTGGGGTTCCCCCCGGGAAGGACGCAGTCGTCTCGGGAAGACAAAGGCCAGCAACATGGCGCGCGATTCCTGCGTCGCGCCCTGGCAAGGGTTACTTCGCAGGGAAGAAAGGCACGGCAGACGTCAAGGATAAGACCGCTCACGCCCTCTGCCGGGTGCAGGCGTGACACCGACAAGACCCGGCGCGCTGTCCCCTCGGTGCAGGCGCAGCGCCCGGCGCGATGCCCGGACCTTTGACAAGATGAGACTCACCGTCACTTCAGTTCCGGCGGGGCGGACGACATGGAGGACAGCTGATGTAGCCCAACCTACGGCTCCTACAACAAGTGGACCAATGACAAGAGCAAGAGTCAAAGCTCTCCATGATAAGGTGAATTCACTCCTATCTATGTGTGATCTCGACACTCCTTTGAATGGGTTGCTACTTCATTCGGATACTTTGTGCATACTCAGGAACCACCTTGATGACGACCCACAATGGAGTGGAGAAGATGAGCAAGAGAAGGTCCAAGATGTTGGAGAAGATGACCAAGAGAAGACCCAAGAAGATGATCAAGAGAAGACCCAAGAAGATAGCCAAAAAGAAGAAGAGAAAGAAGAGACAGGGCGGTACTACCGCCCCCAGTGTCGCCGAAAACCCTCCTCTGCGCCCATGTTTGGCACTGCCGGTGGTACTACCGCTCTGACGAGCGGTACTACCGCCGGTACTGCCGCCCGCGCAAAGTCAACGCGCCTTTGGCCCGCACCAGCGGTACTACCGCCCGTACGAGCGGTACTACCGCTGCTGCGGGAACCAGCCAGGCTTTTAAGCCTTGTAATCCCCACCTACCCCACCTACCTTTCCCTTTTGCCTCTAGACTATAAATAGGACTTCCCCATCTCAGATCTGGGCAGACTATGATTTGGGATTAGAGTAGAGCTAGGCTCCTTCTTCTCAAAGTGGTCCTTTCCTCCCATGGAGATGAATCAAGACCTCCCCTTGTGGAGATGAACCAAGACCTCCACTTGTGGAGAAGATCCCTTCGTGGATACCAAGCCTTCCTCTTGTAGTTTGCTACTTGCCAATCTTTCATCCTAGGGTGATTCTATTGGGTTGGTTTGGATTGACCAATTGGACAAACAATTCTAAGAGTAAGGTGTGCTTGGGAGAGGAGAATTGGGGGCTACCCTTGGGGCTTGTTACCAGTTGAATCTTGCTGAGTTGCTACTTGCTAGTTATCCTTGATTTGGTGTTTTCCCCTCTTTGTGTGCTTGTGTTCATCCCTTGTTCTTCGTGTTCATCGATCCCTCCGCCTAAATCCGTGAAAATCGGGACCAACCTACATCAACAGCGCGGCGACGCGCTGCCACGAAGGCGACCGACGAGCGCCACCTGGGCTAGGGCGCGACGCGTGCCCTGCCTCGGTGGCGCGCATACGGCGTGACCACTTGTGGTGTCCCCTTGGCATATAAAAGGAGGCCCTAGGTCATCTTGAGGGGAGGAACCACCATTTCTAGCAGTCACCTTGAGCTCTCCACTTAGACTCGGGGGCTGGACGAACAACACCCCGGGAACCCCAGGACGTGTTCTTCCCCAGCCTACGAGAGCAGTGCAGCTCTTGTTGGCATTCCACTGTAAACCATCACCACGACAATACATCCAGACAAGCAGGACGTAGGGTGTTACGCGGCAACGCGGCCTGAACCTGGGTAAATCTTTGTGTGCTTGTTTTTGAGCTCGGGGACCGAATCCGGAGCACCTCGCGTCCTCCTACCGAAAAAACAGTGGGTGTCTAGCATCGTCGGTGTCCGCGTACCGATACGCGACAGAAGTTCCACCGCATTCTTGAACAACGAAGGCTTAATTGAGGCCATCGACAACAGAATTCTTGTGAACCAAACAAACGAACTGAAGGCTCTCTTTTTCCCCTATTCCTTATCCTCTCCACCGCCCCTGTCTGCTCGCCCCTGGTGAAGAGCCGGGTCGATCCCGAACCTCTCCCGCCAGATTAGCTGGCTGGAGGTGGCGGGGGAACGGCGCCGGAGTAGTGGTAGGGTTATGTAGTAGTTCTTGTAGATCTCGGCTCTATGTCGTAGTTTGGCGCTATTCCTAGAGGTGGCTTGGGGGTCTCTTGCCCGGGATCCGCAGCCGGCGGCGGCTGTCCTTCCTCGACGTGGTGCTCCGGCGGTCGGAGCCGAAGGTGCCGAGGAGGCAGGCTGCTTGCTCCTCCGAAAATAAAGGGGCTTTCTTCGATGCTCTCTTGCTGTTTCTTCTTCTGGCCGGCCATGGAGGCGAGGGGAAGGGGAGGAGCAGCGATGGCACGGGAGGATCTGCAGAGCGGTGGGGGTCTGGCCCTTTTCCGGCGTATCGGCGCGGCGTCGGGAAGTGGGTGATGAAGCTCTCCTGTGTGCTTCCGAGGTGGAAGATACGGGAGTTTGCTCCTCCGCTGAGCTGCTTCTTCAATAAGCGCCTCCGCTCTCTTCGTGGTAGCTGCGCTCCGCTGCCTCTTCTCCCGGCCGGCCTAGGTGGCGAGGGGGTGCAGGGTGCTGTTGGGGCTTTTGCTGCTGCGTGGGAGCGGTGTTGGTGATCTTCGGAGTCTGCGTCCTCGACAGCAGTATCCAAGCAACGGCGTTCTGTCGCTGGTATATTTGGCCAACTGATTGGCCCTGCTGCGCTCGACCAATTCATCTGCTCGAGCTTCTTCCTCCTTCAGTGGAGGATCTTCGGTCCAGATGCGGCTGAGTCCGAAATTGTTTCTGGCGCCCCAAGTGGTTTCGTCCCTGGTGGCGACGGAAACGGCTGCATCCGGAGGCTAGGTGGCGCGCTCAAGGACTCGGTCGCGTTTCACGGGTCGACGCGATATCGTCTGGGTGCAATATGCAAGAACTAAGGGTTGGTGTGTAAATTGTTGTGGGGCCGCTCTGGCCCTTTCTGTAAAATTGTACTCTCCGCCTTTTTAATGCAGATTTTAGGTCCTTCGGGGCTTTTATCGTTCAAAAAGACAACAGAATGCTTGCGACTTTGTAAAAAAATAAAGAATTAATCAATGTGAAGCTGTTATCTCGTTGTCGTGTGCAGAACACTCGAGCCCACCAGCGAGTCCGAGTCGAGTAC
Source organism: Poa pratensis (assembly GCA_947311845.1). Lineage (NCBI taxonomy): Eukaryota > Viridiplantae > Streptophyta > Magnoliopsida > Poales > Poaceae > Poa > Poa pratensis. Next base: position 25,475,759 of record CAMZMU010000089.1, read on the forward strand.
ACTGCCAGGCTGGCTCGTACAAATCGAAATACAGTACTCGTACGTTTTTTGATTTTTGGTATTTCCTCCAAAATACAGGCTGGCTCGTACCGAACCCGACTCGAACTCGAATAGCACCGAACCATCCCCTTCCCCCAGACCTAATTTCCGCGCGCCATTGCTCGAAACGAAGAATTCGCGCGCACCCGAAACTCCGCTCCCTAATCGCGCGCACCGGAAACTCCGCTCCGTAGATCGCTCGCTCGCCGTAGACCTTCAGCAACTCTCTCGCTAGCCAACTCGAGCTCGTCGGAGAAAGCCCGGCCATGGAGGCGCCGCCGCAGGTCCGGAAGATCCTGGAGCAGCTCTACGGCCGGACCCCCAAGGCCCTGGGGATCGCCGTGCGCGTCCATTTCGGAGCCCTACCTCCCTCCGCCGCCGGGAATCGCGAGGATGTGGCGAGATACGCCGCCTATGTGGCGCGGCGGCTGCAGCCGCGCGCGCGGCCGAATCCCCCCATGGCGACGCGCGCGCCGTTGAGGATGATCTCGGATGCCTGCTACGTGCCAGATCACGACGAAGATTGCCACTTTCTCCATGACGTGTGCGGGGTGGTCGGTGTGGCGGACGGCGTCGGGGGATGGCGCGCGGAAGGCGTGAACGCCGCCGCCTTCTCGCGCGGGCTCATGGCGAACGCCTTCTCCGAGGTGGCCGCCTCCGAGCTCGGCCAGCCGGTCTGCCCGTACAAGATTCTTGAGCGGGCTTTCCAACGGACGACCGCGCCGGGCACGCCGGGGGCGTCCACGGCCGTCATCGTGTCGCTCGCCGGCCGGGCGCTCAGATGGGCATACGTCGGCGACAGTGCCTTCGCAATCTTCCGCGATGGCAAGATGGTGCATCGGTCGGAGCCACAGGCCCACAACAGCACTACTTCAACTGCCCATTCCAGCTCAGCGCACTCGACGGACTCACCAAAATCAGCGACGCAGCGGTGGGCGAGATTGGTGTCGAGGAAGGGGATATGTTGGTGGTGGCGTCCGACGGATTATTTGACAACGTCTTCGATTCAATCCTAGAAGGCATAGTCCAGTCCGGCACTGTCCTTGGCTGTACACCAGAAGAGATGGCTGGCGCCATGGTCTTGCAGGCTTATAACATGTCGTTGAACACTACAAAACCCTCGCCTTTCAGTGTTGCCAGCCAGGAATGTGGACAGGCTCGCACCGGTGGGAAGCGAGATGACATCAGTGTCGTAGTAGCATTCATCGAGTCGCAAGACTCGGGATTCTTTGGTTATTAGTTCTTTATTTTTCCAGAACATGAGCTAATGTTGTTTTGTTTTGCTTTTGTTCAGGTCTGAGATTTTGATTTGGATTGGGGGAAGCCAGCAGCTCCTGCCGACACGACATTTGGTGAGTTTCATCATTCTTCGTAGATTTTTTTTTTTGGAAACTTCTCTCGTAGATTTCATTGTTGCTTATTTATGTTTGTTGGATTGCCACGAATAGATGTCAAAAGATGACCGGGTGCGTGCCCTTTTCAATGCATCGGTCCATTTCATTATAGGCGATGGCAAAAGAATCAAGTTCTGGACAGTGGCGGAGCTAGGGGGGGGGGGGGGGGACCAGCAGGTGCCCTGGCCCCCCTATGGCAATGTAAAACATGAAGAATTTTGTAATTAAGGCTAATTAAGATGCGATTTTTAGTCAAAAATAGCTGTTTTGCCCCCCCCCCCCCTAATGGTGATTTGCCATGTTTGGCCAAAGCTGAGTCCTGGCTCCGCCCCTGGTTCTGGACAGACCCGTGGTTAAACGGCAACAGTTTAAAGCACATTGCTCCTTTGTTGTTTGCGGCCTGTACTCGCCGCAACTTATCTATAGCCCAGGCAATGAATGATCACAGATGGACGAGGCATTTTCGACATGTCCTGGAGCCTGATGAGCTTTTGCAAGCAATTCAACTCTGGGAAAAACTGCAATTGATCATACTACAGCCCAACATGGAGGACACAGTTAGCTGGCGCTGGAATCCTTCTAGAGTATACTCTGCAAGATCTGCATATGCAATACAATTTCAAGGATCTGTGCTCACAAATTTCAGAGCAATTATATGGGCCACTGACACACCACTTCGCTGTCGTATCTTTGCGTGGCTGGCGATTAAAGGACGCTGCAATACTGCGGATATCTTGGCTAAGAAGGGGTGGCCTCATGAGGATAGTTGTGTTTTCTGCACTACATCACCTGAAACTGCAAAGCACCTGCTCGCACATTGCCCATTCATCATGCAACTTTGGGCTCTGTTGCTTCCAATCGCGGGCAGACCTCCCTGCTATTTGCCGCAAGCTGATCAATCTCTGCATGACTGGTTATCGCTCACAAGACAATACACTGAGAAGAGTAAGAAGAAAGATTGGGTGGCGTTGGCGCAGCTAGTGTGGTGGACAACCTTGAAGGAGAGAAATGCTCGGATATTCAATCGTCAAGCGCGTAACATGGTCGTGAAGGCAGCCATCTTTCAGGAAGCGATCCTTTGGCGTTCTGCTGGTAGGCACAGAGCTGCTGACCTACTCCAAAGACCTCGAGAGCCGGACTAGCTTCTAGGTCTCTCTTACTGTTGTTAGATTAGTTTCTTGCTTTGTACATGTCTTTGTACACGTTTTATTTCTCCTACTATTAATGAAACAGCAGGCTCGACTGCTCTTTCCGTAAAAAAAAACGAATAGATGTCCATTTGATCGAGTGATCTTGAGCCTGTGTGATTTGGAGGGTTAGCTTGTTCTGCTGCTTGGCGTGTGCCGTAGGTCTCTGTCCGTTAGCGTTTCTACGAGCTTCAGTTTGTGCTTCCTGGATGTCAAGTCTCCAGAACATGAACATGCCTGTTATTTTTAGATTGTCGGATGATTTAATGTTGTTACGGCTGAATGCCTTACGGTTTTATTGCTGCAGGATACTGTGGCGTCAAGGTTGAGCTGAGCAAGAACTTTGAGATGGGTGTCTCAAACAGAACCACTGAGTTAATCAAGATAACCCCCTAAAAAAGGTACATACACCGATTAAATTTATAGATAAGTTTAAATGTTTAATGCAGTGATTCAGGAACTAATAATTCTTTGCATGTTCCTGTCCTTGAGAACTCCGGATGGTGCTGTTACTGAGAGAAATCTATTGGACGCTATGGTATATATTGTGCTACACCCTTTGATTCAAATTTATCTGCTTTTGCACTCATTAAATTAGTAACCGTTCTTCATTATTCCTGAGGTTGCTAGTCCGAAGGGTGAGAAGCTTCTTTTCGGAGAATCTCTTATTGAACATGTGAGTAATCGATCAGCTACTTCTTTTTTCATAGCTCAGCAAGTTTTAGTGCTTATCCGTTAATGGTTGTGTTCTTGCAAGCATACTTGTACCCAAGGCTTGGTTTGAAACGCAAAGAGTAGCAAGTTCCATGAGGTTGCCGTTAAAAAGTATTGTGTCAGTCCTATAGAATTCTTCTGCTCTACATGTTAGTGATCCTTTGCAACTTCTATCTGTGATGTTTGTTCAATGTTTAGAAGCCTGATCCATGGAATTCTTAATCTAGCAATAAAATCAACCACTGATAGCTGCAATTCGTTGAGCCAACACTAATTATCCCTTCTTTGATGTTTCTCTCTGCTTAACATTCTGTTGCTGTCTCTGTGAGTCCCGAGTTGTGCAGTAAGCCTGCCTTAACCAATTCTATACTGCCTCCTGTCAGTGAGCCTCGTCTTAACAAATGTTATTTGGTGCATCAGGACAGTAATTTTTTCTTTCAAATGTGATTGTAATTGGGGCACTCTGTCCTTGTTACTGCTGGAGACTAGAATGTGGTGGACATACATCATCTTAGCTTACATTTGCAGAAGAAAATCCTGTATACCATTTTTCAACCTTCTCTTGTGACCAGTAAAGCTAAATAATTTGAAAAGTCACTTTTGTTCGTTTCCTAACCTTGATCCTGAAATGAGTTGGAACTCTGTCTTGTGGAATTCTTCTATTTTGTATGTTAGTCATCTGCTGCAACTTGTATCTGTCATGTTTGTTAATTGCTAGATAATCCTGATGCATGGATTTTACAATCTAGCAGTATGATTGACCACTGATTGCTACAATTTTTTCATTCAACACTCAACAGTAATTGACTTAAAGGCTAAGAGAAACTCATTGTCCATACTATCATGTTTCTGTTTCTGATTCAACAGTATTGATTCATGCAGTTAGCCTTGCCACCTGGAGCATCAGGACAGCATTTTTTTTTACTGTAAACAGCAATTTTTTCTTTCAGACGTGATTGTAGTTGTTGCACACTGTCCTTGTTATCACTGTAACCTCCTCTGGTGGATATACATCATGTTAGCTTACTTCTGCAGAATAGAATCATCTTATTTATTTTTTCAACCTGTTCTCACGACAATCCAAAATCCAAATCATTTTTGTTCATTCTATAATCCAAATCCTCCCATGAACCGAAACTCATATAGTTCCATTATTTCAGGATTCTGGTTCTGTGACTACAACTACAAGTATCATGACAACACACTGTCATATGTGACCCTGAACAAGGTTGGCGCGGATGAATCTGTGCTGCAAGTATGATTTTGACAATATGCTTGTGATTGTTGCCCTTCAGGGTCAAGGGACTCGTGCTCTTCCGTGGCACGGACATCGCCAAGTTTGTCATGGAAGAGGTCTACGAGTGGAACAAGGTCGACATCTCCGATGAGGCCTAGAAGGAGCGGGTCGACGCCATGGCTGAGGACCTTGAGCCATTCGAAGGGCAGGCCTTGCTGGATGCCAAGTTCAAGTGAGCGGAGCAGTGCTCAGGATAATGATGCCAAGTGCTTCAAGGGCGGCGACAAAGAAACTATGTAGGACCTGAATTCAGTGTCGAAGCCAAGACCCGGCTGCCCGCATCTCCTCCGGAATCAAGTAGAAGAAACTGGTTGAGCTAAGAGGGCGCTTTGCCAAAAGGCCAATTACGTCTTGCCCTTTAGACTGGGCTGGGTTTCCTTTTTTTTTCTTGGGACGATTTTGTTTGTTACTTAATGCCAATTTTACCTGCTGAACCAGTTACATTTCATGCTATATCATGAGTCTTCGGGTATCTGTTCCCGCTGTCTTGTTATGCTATGATGAGGTTTATGCATTTGAGTCTTGTGCGGATGGAGCCAGTTATCTCCGTTTATATTGTTGCTGTTACTTTCTTGATATGTGGCAGAGCACACCAGCCGCTCGCGTAATCAATTGTACAATGTTGTTGTACACAGTAGATCTCAAGCCATGTAACCTTCTTTCTCACAATACAACAACTTTAAAGCTATTCAGATCCCCGTTAAGATCCGAATGTTCTTAAACTGTCCAAATGTTTCGGCAGTCTGGAGTTGCCCTTGCCCACATGTTTGAACAGCCAAGGCTTAAGCAAAACAGGGCAGTCAAAACTAATAATCACCACCCCCTTGAATATGAAGTTCCATCTTTATGAAGTGCCAACACTGAAAAATCCATCGCCCGTTCATGCTTGCTTGGCCAGCAGTGAAATCTGAGGTCGCCTGCCACTGGATCTACATACTACTGAATTCATGGAGTAGAAAGCATCCGAGTATTCAAACGACAAGCTGAACAAGTGCCGAGCCAGACGATTACAGAGTACGAGGGTCATCATTTCCTGCTACATTACTCATTTAACAAAGCACCATCATTTGCTAATAATAGCATGTATGAAAGGGAAGATTCACAATAACCTACAAACTGTTACATCATGAGTGGCTAGTGAAGGGTGAGAACAGACAACTACCAAAACGATCACCAAAACAACTGGCGATTTCCTACATGATCACCCTGTGCATTGTCTACGGCCCTGCTTCCACAGGGACCCTTTGCACCAATCTCATCACAGCTCTGTGCTCTCGTTGTAGTCTGGATCACCCTGTTTTCGTTTGTATGCTACCTGAATTTCTGCTATGACTCTACTTGTGTGTGTCATGCGTGGCCTGCATTCTTGAAACGACTCGGAACTGCAGAGGAGCCGATGCCAAACAGACCCATGCGGTGTTCGGTGAGGATCAACTGTAAAAAGAAGACGAGTCTGTGAAGAGAAAACTTCAGAGTAAAGCACACGTTGTAGACACATGTGAACAAGTAAGATAAGACATACGTAAAGCATTGCAAAGACACCAACAAAGACTAACACTAACTGTGTTGGGTGAACTACAAAAGATACTGGAAAAGAAAACCCGAAATGCGGACCAAGCCAGAGATGTCTGGAGGGAGGGAAAGAGTACCAGATGTAAGTTCATCGTGGAACAAAGGTTCAGAAGTCATATTTCGTTCTGCCACTCTTCAAGATTAGGCACAGCATATCAGACAATTGAGAGGTTGAATTGTAGAAATCCCATGCCTCGAGCATCAAGCGCTTTCTTGAACCTTTGAAATGGACAACCTGAGAACAACATGTCAGATTTGGTATGTTATCATACCCAATGAAAAAGCACTGCAACATGCTCCTAAGAGGCTCAGAGCTAGACCTTCCCAAAATCAGCACGTCTAACACTGACAAGTGGCAAGAATGAAAAACACAGTGTAACAATAACAGAAGAACTGCAAAGTACTAGTGTCTAACCAAAAATAAAATCTATCACGACGGCATGGACCAAACAAGTTCTTACAGTAGAAAAAATGATATACCTTAACATCCAAGGGCATACCATGAAACTGTCCAGCACCCTCAGGAGGAGTCCAATTATAAATTGCACAAGGCAAAAACAGAACAGATGCTCCATTGACTTCACCTATAAATGTTTCAGGCCTAGAAAATTTCCCAAAAGCTGATGGTAGATAAGACTTCACAACCCATGCCAGTGCTAGTTGATCACCAAGCATGCGAGAAGCCCTCATATATTTTAGGTTGTATGCTTCAAGGACTTTTTTAAAGAATTCGATAGCCCTAAAAGCAAAGGAAGAGATTATTTAATGTAAGGCCAAGTTTTCTACTAAGATCTGTTACGTATTAGTAGATGTTAACTTACTTAGAGATGCCATCACTGGTCCCTCTCACCGCTACAAATCCAGAGTTCAGAGGTTGGCCTTTGTTATTACGGAAAGTAAGAGCAAGGTGACAATGAGGATATCTCTTGAAGATATGTTCAAGATCCTCAACCACTGCCATATCAGAATCTGTGAAAATATAATGACTAAAACTGTTCACTTGGTCAATCTCCTCAAGTTTTAGCTCTAGAAAGGCCTGAATATGAACCAGAAATGCAAAGATATCAGCATTTAAAAGAAAATAATGCATATAGATGGCTGCACGGCAGTAATATTTGTAGATCACATAAGCAGTAGTTCTGATTTATGAGAAAGCATATGCAGAAAGATGTTGTTTCAATCAAGCATATAGACTTACAATGTAGGACTTGATTCTCTGAAGCATTAAATTTCCTCGAGAATAATTTCCTTCAATAGGAAGTATTGTGCCCTCCCTTGATTTATTGACAATTTTGATTTAGGATCAGTCAATATTATGACTTTGCTTGTTGGCATTGACACCTACAGAGTTCTACAAATAAGATCAGACGTTAAACAAACATCCTCGCAATCACCAATTTATATGTCCCTTCTACTTTTGAAGATTCAATTTACATGCCAGAAGGCTAAAACACATAGTGGATCCTATAAAAAGGTGTGCTAGCTGGGTCATAGTGACATCAATGGTTCTATTTTAGTTTTCGCTAAATTTGTTCCTCTTTCTCTACTACCAAATAACTAACTTTTAGAATTCTCTTAGCTGAGAGTGATTATGAGTCATTCACAACATGCAAAAACATGATAAGAAATTTAAGCATCTTGGTTAGTTACTGGCTAGCATAAACAAGAAGAAAAGGAAGAAGTACCTGTATGAAACTGACGAAAGTGTTAAGAATGGCCATGGACCTTTCCTCCTTGCTGTAAGAATGCTTTCCAACAGTTACAGCATCAGATGACATTTTGCCAGCACCAGCGGGGCCAGAATTGTAGGTTGTGAATACTGTAACAAAAGAAACAAGTTCTCCAGAATATTTTCTTTCACTTGATAAACTGATCTTATTCACAGCTTTAAGTCCTGAGGAAAAAAGTAAAATGCAGTCAGTAGCTACAAAATAGATGCCGATCTCTCTCACGCTATAGAAGTATGTGAGGAAAAAAGTAAAATGCAGTCAGTAGATACAAAATAGATGCCGATCTCTCTCACGCTATAGAAGTATGAATAGACTTATGCGTTATCCTGAAGCCTAAGCTTCTGGCGTCCTCTGTGATAGGAAAGTGCCACAAAAGCTAAAAGGCAAGTTCTATAGGACGGCGATTCGACCTGCGATGTTGTATGGCGCAGAATGTTGGCCGACCAAGAGACGACATATCCAACAGTTAGGTGTAGCGGAGATGCGCATGTTGAGATGGATATGTGGCCACACAAGAAAGGACCGGGTTAGGAATGATGATATACGTGAGAGAGTTGGGGTAGCACCAATTGAAGAGAAGGTTGTCCAACACCGTCTAAGATGGTTTGGTCATATAGAACGTAGGCCTCCGGAAGCGCCATTGCATACCGGACGGATAAAGCGGGATGAGAATGTTAAGAGGGGTCGTGGTAGGCCAAACTTGACATGGGAGGAGTCTGTTAAGAGAGATCTGAAGGATTGGAATATCACCAAAGAACTAGCCATGGATAGGGCTGCGTGGAAGTTAGCTATCCATGTGCCAGAACCATGACCTGGTTTCGAGATCTTATGGGTTTCAACTCTAGCCTACCCCAACTTGTTTGGGAAAAAAAGGCTTTGTTGTTGTTGTTGTTGTTGTTGTTGTTGTTGTGTTATCCTGAAGCCTAACTGGCACTGTTAAATGGATATCACAGAACATTGTACACTGTAGTCAATAAGTAAGTTTACATCCAGCACAGTACGTACAATCCTAGGCGCTGATATTCCAGTAGCTACAATTCTCGTTTCTTACTCTTCCCAGAATTGCTTCAAATTGGATGATACAGTTAGAGCTTACATGTGAGGATTGGTTCTCGTGAATCAGTTGTTATGTGGAGATGCTAAGAGATTGCACATTTGTAGTATGTCCAGGAGAAAGAACAGAGAACGGAATCGGAAATCCACTTCGGGTAGTAGGTGCAGATGCACCCACTACCCAAAAAACAATTTTGAAAATGTCAAAAAATTCAAAGTAAAAATTTCGCATATATGTCAAGACATTTTATGTTAGCACACGAAGTTACGTGAAGAAAAAATATTTTTTGTGACATGTGTAAAAAAGACAAATCTGGACGCACCAAAATGTTTTTATACGAGTCATTTTTTTTGTCTTTTTTGCACAGGTCACAAAAAATGTTTTTTCACCACGCCATTTTTTGTGCTAACACATAATGTTCTAATGCACATCCGAATTTTTTTCTGTAATTTTTTGACATTTTGAGAAAAAACTAATTTTTTTTACGTAATAGGTACAGATGCACCTATGAGCCAAATCGCCGCCTTCGAACGGAATCATCTAATTTCACACACCCAATCTTCGAATAAGAGGTCAAGAATGATAACTGCATTTCAAGCATTGTTGGTGCCAGGGCTACGATGATTTGGTGCCAAATAAGCTATGATCATCTGTAAGCTGTGTAGTGTTTTCTATTTTCTTTAATTACTTTGAACCAACATATGATGGTTTTGCAAAATGCTGCGGCGTGGGTGTCAATTGACACGACAGCTTGAATGTGGCTTTCGCCACGCCACAGGGGCCAAGTCTACTCCCCAACTACCAAACACAGAAGCAGAGAAATCATCTGTCACAATTCACAATGCGCAAAACTGATGGAAGTACAGAAACCTTGGCACTGAAGGCGATCGGGGCGGCCCTGGCCGGCGGCCGGGCCGAGTACGAGGGAATCAGGACGCTTCAGTGCGGCAGGATGGGGCAGGTCCAGGCCCTGCTCCGGCGCCCAGCTCAGCCGCAGCCTGGAAACTGCAAGGACGGGCACAGATTGGATCGTCAGGAGGGCAAGCTGCGCAATGTGCGCCAAAATCGAGAGGAGGAAAGGCGTTGCGGGGCCGTACCGGAGTAGATGAGCGGCACGAGCAGGAAGAGGAGGAGGAGCGGCAGGCGGGGGAGGGACCGGCTTCGGGGCCTCGAGATCGCCATGGAAGCGGCGGGTGGAGGAGGACTGGAGTGGAAGCGGTGTTCTCTCCTCGGCTCGGCGCGGCGGCGGTGTGGGTATTTTTACATTTAGCCACCGTTACTTCCGCGGAAAGCGTATTCGTGTGCTCCGAAGCAAATAGATAACTTCCAAAGGACTGCGTAGCAAAACGTACAGCACCGCCCGCCGCCGAATGGATTCTCCTGGGGCGATGAGCCCCGTCGCCATCGTTCCTCTTCCCCGCGGCAACCAAACGCAACTCCAGCACCGAGCATCAGACGTGGAGGCGACCACTCGTCTCCTCCGCATCCCCGCCGGACGCCGGGATGTCCTCCTCATCGGCCGCCGCCGCCTCCGCGCCGGGGGGCACGCCGGCGGACGCGCTCCGCCGCAACCGTATCCTCTCCAGCAAGCTCTACTTCGACGTCCCGGGCTCCAAGGTCAGTCGCTCGCTCGCTCGCGGAAATGCTCTCCGGGTACTCCGAGCACTCGTTAATCTCTTGTCGCGGTTGAGCAGGCTCCGGTGGTCTGCTCCGCGGCGTACGACATCGCCTTCTTCGGAATCGAGAAGATGTGAGTCAGCTGCTTGCTCCATCCAGTACCTGCTTATACATGCCTTGGCTACGTCTTACGCTGTGCGCTTGTGCAGGCACCCGTTCGATTCCTCCAAGTGGGGACGCATATGCAAGTTCCTCACCAAAGAGGGCCACCTGGAGAAGAACCGGGTGGTTGAGCCACTGGAGGCTTCCAAGGAGGACTTGCTGGTGGTGGGAACTAAAGATCAGGAAGCTATTTTTTCTTGGTTATAGTAGTGCATCATCTTCTGATTGTTCGTTGGATTTGCTTAACCAGGTTCACACGGAGTCATATCTGAACAGCCTCAAGAGCAGCTTCAGGGTTGCAGCCATTGTAGAGGTACTAGTTACTCAGAAGAAGTTCAGTTGGCCTGACTGCTAGCAAGCTGTACAGTGGAGGCTGCTAATGAGATGTTTTATTTCAGGTTCCTCCGGTAACGCTCATTCCTAATTGGGTGGTGCAGCAGAAGCTACTGTACCCCTTTCGGAAGCAGGTGATTTCTTGTCATTAGGTGCTCCCATCTGTACTGAAAATACCTAGATGCATAAATTGAGTACCAAGGAAACTTACATAATACAGTGCTGTTTTTTCCGTAGGTGGGTGGGTCCATTTTATCTGCCAAACTTGCGGTTGAGAGAGGATGGGCCATTAATGTCGGTGGAGGATTTCACCATTGTTCGGCGGAGGAAGGGGGTGGATTTTGTGCGTACGCTGATATTTCCCTCTGCATTCAGTTTGCCTTTGTCCGATTAAATATTTCAAGGTCAGAAACTTATACCGATCTGACTGTAACTATAGAAACTGTATTCCTTTGGTCTGCAACTATTTGTATGACTTGTACAAAGCATGTGCTTCTCTGTACATTTGTGAATATATTCTGTAAACTATCTGCGTTGATAATCATCCTCTGTCATGCTATGCTATATCATGCTTTCTTCCCTATGAAGATTTCTATGCTTGTTAACATCCTAGGAAGCACTATGTTTTTCCAATTACGTAATGCTTGTGTTGGCAGTGCAATGAAAGGATATGTACGTACATTCCTTACTAACTAGTTTAGCTTCATAAGTACCTATCCTTTTCAAACACTTGCAGAGTAATGATCATAGATCTGGATGCTCACCAAGGAAATGGCCATGAAAAGGATTTCGCCAATGATGGTAGCGCCCGCTGTTTTGTTCTTCTATTAATGTGTTCACTATGGTGACCCCAATTTTTTGCTTGCAGAAAGAGTTTACATTTTGGACATGTACAATGCTGGAATTTATCCCTTCGTAAGTATCACCATCTAAAATTCTTTTTACACCTGCTGAACGTCAAGCTTATTTTTGATTCTGTTGGATATGATTTGACTATCATTATGAAATATTTGGTTCAAAATTGACTATGGCGAGGTTACTTGTCCAGAATTTTTGTTCATGTCAGGGTGTTGACCATGAGTTCTGTTCTTGACCCCAGAAAAGAATCTATATCATGTTTTGGAAGATAACATCCAGTTCAGAATGATGCAATTGGGCATAGATCACAACTGAAAGAACAATAGCCCATGTTGTCTATACTAAAATTATTTCTTGTATCTGTTGCTGTGTATCTAGAATCCCCACTGTCCGAAGTTTATCTCTCATTTTTGTCACCAACTTTATGTTCAGTCCTTGTGCATTGTCATTCCTTTTTTTATGCATGTATTGTTTATAATATTCTATGTAAACTGACCTTTTTTTTGTAGGACCACGCCGCTAAGCGTTATATTGATCAAAAAGTCGAGTTAGTTGTAAGTTACATCAAGCTGTTGGTTATTCTTATATTTTTTTTCATGTAACTCAAATATGAACTGAATGCATTATGTGATTGTGCATTTTAGAGTGGGACAAAAACAGATGACTACTTGGATCAGCTTGACAAGGCTCTCAAGGTACTCTTACAACTATGGATTGGGTGCTCGCTAAATTTGCAATTATAAATGAAATCATGTGTGCAATGTCTAAGGACAATTATTAGGGGTGGTATTTTAGGTGTCATATCTTTATGATAAAGTTCTAGGATTACAATAAACTGGACATAAAGGTGATTTTGATATACTTATTTAGATTGTGAGGTAAAAATCATAGTGTTCAGTAAGTTATTTGCATCTTATTCAACTGAAACGGAGGTTTGAGGTTGGGAAAAATATGTTCAAAATGCGTTGGCACTTGGGCAACATAATTTCTCATGTTACTTTCTGATGAAATGTTCATACCCAATGACCTCTGGCAATACACTTTTTGTCTCTTCTTCCAACTTTCAACTTAATGCACTTCGAAACGTACTTGTTCTCCATGTTTGGCAGACTTGTTGCACTTTTAACCATTCACCCTTGTTTTATGTTCATTAATTTTGTTACGAGACTTTCTATTTACAGTTTCTCTTGAATCGTGTTGTTTGCAGGTCGCAAAAAGTAGATTTCAGCCCCAGTTGATTGTTTATAATGCTGGAACAGACATCCTGGATGGTGATCCATTGGGAAACTTGAATGTACTTTTCTAATCAGCTCTATATTTTTTCACAAAGATCGGACCCATAAATAACTTAGCCTGTAAATAATGTATTCTGCCACATGCAGAAAATTTCTTGACGGCATCATTATGCAGAATCTTGACCATGAACACCAACCAAGACTTAGATAGTATTATTTTTCTGCCTAAGCTAGACATTTTGGCTGTAATGCCACAACAGAAACTGGAAAATAATCGTGTGCCGAAGTATTCTAGACACTAGTTTATTAACAACAACATATATCCTTTGTTTTGCTTCTGTTCCTTGCACCCATTGGTGCTACACTGCTGAATCTGACATCTTTTCCCCCAAAATTCCAGATAAGTCCTGAAGGTGTGGTGATGAGAGATGAGAAGGTCTTCAGGTTTGCAATAGATCAAAACATTCCCCTTCTCATGCTGACATCAGGTGAACCCCGTCTCCTATACTTTGTGTTTTTGTTTCTCTCCTGCGAATCGCATACATCAACCACTAATACGCATCAATATGCACACGCCTCACCTCTTCTCAGGAGGCTACATGAAGTCGAGCGCACGAGTAATTGCAGATTCCATTATCAATCTCTCACAGAAGAACTTGATACAACTAGGTGGCCAGCTAGGCTAAATGAGCACCTGCCACGACTGTTCAACCTGAAGGACTCATCTGTGGATGTATATATGTTGTATGATATAAATTAGTAGGTACGTTTCACACAAAAAACTTGTCACCTTGTATATATGTCATAAGGCCTTTGTTTCCAAGAAGAGCAAGTTACAGGGAAGCTTAGAGAGGGTGATCATGACAAGATATAACACTTGGAGATCCTAGTGGATCCCCATTAGGCCATCTCGGTCGTCAAACTATACGGGTTTCAGGCTTTCAGTTAATAATTTTTCCTTGTAGCCACTAAATATACCATCTTGTACTCTATATATCTTGACGGTGATTAAAAAAGGTATAATATGCTGTTTTGTCCCGCCGGGTTTTCCTGGTAGTCCAAAAGACCATTTGTTTGGGGCTTTCGTCGCCCGTTTGGATCTCTTACAGTTCACTGCTCAGAATTCCTGCTATTTGAAACTTTGCTTCCTTGCCTTCTAGAATCGTAACAGTTTTTGCCCCAAAGACGTTGATGGTTCGAGCTGTCCGGCCAGCTTCGGTCTGAACTGAGGTTCATCATCCAGTGCTTGAATTTGATGGCAGGTTATTCTAACAGAATTTCAGTGACTGGAACTTTCCTCAGCAGAACAGCTCAATTCATGTCAAAAAATGCAACATGGCCTATATAGACAAGTAGATGAACTACCATATAGAAGACTAGGCTACACTTCTGACCAATCCTAGCACTATCTGTCCAGTCTGATCTAACACTACCAAGACATGGAAGACAAAGAGTACAGAGAGAAAAACAGAGGCATTGCCATTGCCACCAAACAGAGTCTCTTTCCTGCCTCCTTCCGGGCCTCCCTGATACAGTCAATACGGTGACCCTGCCAGCGGTGGCGTCGCCGTCGTCACGTCCTCGATCACCTTCCTCAGAGCTTCCTTCAGTGATGTCTCATCCACGATGTAGCCAGCCTCCTGCAGCAAACATTTGAATGGTATAAGCTTCACGAGCAAGTACTCTGACCGGGGCGCTTTTCAGACATGCCAGGAACTTCTACTCCAACGTTGTACTTGTCGTTGGCAGTTTAAAAAAGAACATCAAGAAGTTAGGGCAGATATATGTAACAGATGATTGTGCAAGTGTATGAGACCTGTCAAACAGATGGTTGTCTTAGTCACCTTAAGCTTGAAACGTGTGTAATTCAAGTGTTTAACTATAAAGATCAGGGCTTAATTGGTCAAATTAATCATGTCTGCCGAAACCAATTCAAACAACATAATACTAATTTGACGACGTAAAGAAAATTTTGACTTTCAGTTTTGATCTGGGCAATCACTGACTCGCTAGATTCTCTCAGATCTCTTGTGTTCTTTTTGTGAATACATTTCAGAGATTCGGTAAGGATGGTCTTGTCTAGGTCAAGCAAACCAACTTTCCCCTCTGGTTCCTTTGAAGTTCAGTGGTAGAATTCATCGAAGCCAGTCTACCTCCAATTGAATAGAATATGGTGTTATTCTGACCGCACTATTGTAGGCATGTGCTCTGTATAGATTGACAACGTTGTCCCGTGGTTGTATCCACACGATCCTTACTGAGTTTCGTGCAGCTACTAGTTTTTACCATAGCCGGTAAAAAAAAGAAAGGTGCACACTACCAGGTTGACCACTTACCGTGACTTGCAATGTGAGGCTGGCCCGTGCAAGTGCAGCGCTATCTTGTCTCGCCTCCACGGACACCACGGTGAAGCTCCCCGTCTCCTTCAGCCGTGCCAGCAGCGAGATCAGCACCTCCGAAATGTCGCATCCCACCCGCACCGTCACCCTCACGCTCACCTCATCTCGGGATGCCAACGTCGTCGATGCCCCGGCGGTCACCACGTCCACCTCTATCTTCTCCGACGAGCCGCCGTCGTCACCCGCGGCGGTTCGGTTAAGGCCGATCAGCTGCGCTTCCAGCTCCCGGTTCTGGTCTTGGAGATGGGACACCTGGGATAGCAGCTTGGCCATGTACTCCGTTGTGCTGGCGAGAACGTTGGCCTTGTCTTTCTACAGAACCAACGATCACAATGTTGAGACGCTGTGAATCTATCTTGGATTGATAGTTTGATACACGATCGGTGGTGGTGGATGGTTTGATTTGGAGTCGTACCTTGGAACCGGGAGGGAGCAGCGCCCTGAGGCTCTGGAAGCTGTCGTTGAGCCGCTCGCGCCGGCGCCGCTCCGAGATCACGTGGTGCAGCTGGCTGCTGGTGGACGCCGGCGGTGGCTGCGCGCTGCCGTCTTGAGCATGCGCGGCCGAGAGTTCCCGGCTGCGCATTGCCGTGTGCACGCTCGCCAGGAGTGAGATGCACTTCTTGACCATCCTCTGCCCCGGCGCGCCTGGCGGCGGCCGCGCCTTCGGCGCTCTCGCCGCGCTGTACGCCTTGAACGCCGTCGTTCTCCGTGGTGACGAGCGTTGGCGCGCCAGCCACGAGGGCGCCGAGTGACTCGGCGGGGGAGTGGAGGTGGTCGACGCGTCGGAGGAGGAGATGAGCGCGAGCTTTGCTTGCGCCACTGTCGCGTCGTAGACAGGCGCCATTGCGCGGATGAGAGAAGAGTACTCCGGGCTCCCGACCGAGAGTGAGGGAATGGAGGAGGACGAGGACGACGGTCGTGCCGGCGGCAGCTGCAGGAGCTCCTCCAGGAGCGACTGCTGCACGTGGTCTGCCACGGCGGCCGCTGCCACGGATGTAGTCGATAGCCCGACCTCGATCTCCCCGCTCTCGCATCCAATGAACACTGCCATCTGCACGATCATCAACTCTCTCATGATCCTAACCACGCTCTATTGACTGGTGCAAGCGCAATGAAGTTGCTTTGTTCAAGAATCAACTATCAAGAAACCTAGGTACCTTCGTGCCGGCTTCCTGCAGGGGCAAACAAGATCAAAGTCGTCAAAAGCTCAGTGATCAGCAACAATAAGCAATCGTTATCGTGTGCACGATGAAGAGAAGTGTTTGTGTTCACCGACATGATAGAACTGCTGCTGCACCTGCAGGGACGCCGACGCCGCCAGGTCCGGCTCCGGCAGCTCCATGTACGCGCGGCCCTCCTTGTACACCCAACCCGGCACATAGCTGCGTACTCAACCACACCGTCAGAATCCAGCTAAGGAACCCGATCGACTACTGAACTGAAATCCCAATGCTTAATTACCCGCTCACGACGGCGCAGAGCGCTCCTCGGTATGCCTCGAACACCGCCGGCGCGCGACCACCGCCGCCGATCCACGCGTCCAAGCAGAACAGATGGCTGCCGATCAAAGACAATGCGCTGCTCGGTAAAGGAAACCGAACGATCGCGCAGGGAATTAACGTACGTACGAACCTGGATGAGGGCTGGCCGGTCACCGGTGCCCAGAGGCAGAGGTAGAGGCAGCCGGGGACGCGCGCCGCCGCGCGCTCAAGGACACGCGTCCGGAGCACCGCCGCGAGCGAGAATATGGCGTCCATAGATTAGAATAAACGCCGGCCCGTGCGAGCGTGCCTCTCATCTTAAGAGGAGTCCACCGGCTCCATGGTCCGCGGCCGTGTCCATGGCCGTTAAACTGTGCCCCTGCTTGCTTGCTGGCTCGCGCGCGTATGTATGTGTATACGTGTATGTATGGTTGTGGTGAGGGAGAACTGGGGAGTTGGTGACAGAGATCCTTCGAATGAAAAGTACAAAAGGAGACGCTGAACTGGAACTGCTCAAACTTCAGAGGCGCGTGGACGGAATGGTTTGTCCGGTTTGGACTCCTCCAAATATATCAGTGAAAATCAGGTTAAAACACATTTCAAGATCTTTTTTATCTGCATTTCAAGATCTTTTAATGAAAAATGGAAACTTCCTTACACCGGCCTCTACACCAACTAAGAATACATGCACTTATTCCACAGTCGATAAAATTTAATAAAAGAAAAGGAGTGACAATTTTAAATCAACTGAACATTAACTTAATTCTCAGTTAGGCGATGTCATCGAATTTTGTAATTCATAACTAGCACGAATCTTAAATCAATCTAACAGTTCAGGATATTCTTATAAGTTGCAACTCATGAATAACACGAATCATGAAGCAATCTAAACAGTCTAACCGCATGTGCAAGTAAACAAAACTCCAACATTTTACAAATTGATGCATTCTAGCGGTCCTAGAGTTGACTGAGAATTAAACTAATTCTTATTTGATAGAGAACTAGCAAAACGGAAAGAAAAAACCAGTCACATGACAGTTTACCGAACAAAAATACAAGCCAAAAGGAGTCCACATAAATCCTACATATGTAAGATATCATACCAAAGAGAGGTCGTCCACACAACCACAACGATGACGAGAACAACATTGTGGTGTCAGTAGGAGGCGTTGGGGACCCTGGAAGTCTGGAACTACATTGTGGTGCTAAAGTTAGGGCTATTAGGGTTAGGTTTTATGTTCCCGATCGACAATGCTATGGTGGTGATGAGAGTGTCAGAATAAGAACAACGATAAGTTTGCCAACACGATAGAATCCAAATAGGAGTTCATATCACCCTACATCAGAGGGTAGTAACCAATCGTCCATCCAACGACAAGTGCCACAATCCGAGTAATACGACTCATATTGATTTTTTTGGGAAAGGGGAGCGAAACTCCGGACTCTTCATCGAAACGATTCACACAACCTTTTTATTGCATACTTAAGAAAGATACGAAGTCCGATGTCATAAGCCGTGACAGTAACTCCATCAGGTTACCACCAACCCTATGTCAAAAGACAAAAATAAAGAGAATATACAGAACTTTTAGTCAAACGTCTTGGTCCATTGGCTCTTTCTCCGAACGACGTGGTTCGTTCACCTCCGGCTTCAAAAATAGAGAAAACTAGAAAATGAAACTAAACTTGGGCGTCACGATCATGGGAAGTTGAGGAAATCAGAAATCTAGTCCTCTTTACACTAGCCTGTTTCTCGGCCAACATGTCGCTTGTGAACCAGGTAGGAATGTTCGATGTCTGATTGTTTTAAAGCAGGGATGAGAGTAGAAATACATTGATCAAAACCTCCTTTTACTTTGCTCTAGTCTTGCCTACAATAATCAGCATCTCACCCGTCTGGACGTGGATTATTCGCAACAAAACTAGTACTAGAATAATTTAATAGGAAAACTTTTACGCATACTAATCGTTAGTGACTGAGATGAAGCAGCAGAAACAGTGACGCCACGTTGACCTATGTACCAGAAAACTAAGAAAAGGAAAAATCGGACCATTCGTGCCATTCTGGGTCGAGTGCTGCTTCAGGGTTTCGTAGGATAGAAAAAGTGTAGAAATAGAAATAACATAGGATTGCAATGTTATGCACACTCCAATCCTATAGGATTTGGTATGCACAAAAGTTTGTTTGATTCCATCAATTGAATTGTAAAAAGAGGTTGGAGTGAATACTAGATTTCCTATGGGAAGTAGTACAAATGATTCCTTAGGAAAAAGTCATATATGATCCAATCCTACAAATCAAACAACCAAGATATGATCTTTTTTTGTTTCTGATATGCAGATATTCGTATATACTTGCTGATAGAGTGATAGTGCAAGGAAATCATGGTCTAGGATTTACAGGATATGAATCTTTGTATGATTGGGTCCTAGATTAAGAGATACATACAGGGAGAGGGTACCCTGTGGAAGAAAGTAGTTGATGCTAAGTATAACACTAGGAGTCCTAATGTACTTTGCTGTCATGATACTCACCCATCTACTTTTTGGAAAGGGGTACCCTGTGGGCAACAAAAGCAGTTAAGATAGGATATAGATGGAAAGTAGGGAATGGGAAAATGGTCAAGTTTTGGGAAGACATATGGTTTGGAAATTCACCTTTGTCTTCTCAATGCTGGGACATTTACATTGTCTCAAACCAGCAAACGAAAACAGTAGCTGAGCTTTAGGATGGAACTCAGCTAAGATGTAATTTTAGAAGAACTTTCACTGATGAAATGATGGTTCAGTGGATGGAGATTGTTGATACGTCCATTTTGCATCACTATTTTATATCATAATTTACTGCTATTCATCGATATAATTCATATTTAGAGATGATACTTATGTTATTTTACCTATTTTGCATGTTTCATGATTATTGAAGAATAAATCACCGGAGTCAGGATTCTGCTGGAAAAAGCACCATCAAGACACCATATTTCTGAAGATCAACAATTGACGGAAAATATCCAGAAGCCCCTATTTTCACAGATGCCGGAGGCAGCCAAAAGGGGGGGCCAAGGTGGGCCACCATGGGCTCTCACCATGTGGTGGCGCGGCCCCCTTGGCTGGCGCGCCGCCATGTGGTGAGGAGGCCCTAGCCCACCTCTGCCGGTGCCCCTTCGCGTACTTCATCCCCTGGAAACCCTAAGCTCCGGGGGATCATCGAGAAAATATTCCGCCGCCTCCACGAGGCGGAAAACACCAGAGAGAGAAAAGCTCTCTGGCAGGGAGAAATCTGCTGGGGAAATTCCTTCCCGGAGGGGGGAAATCATCGCCATCGTCACCGTCATCGAGCTGGACTTCATTGGGATCGTCATCATCATCATCTCCACCGCCGACACCATCATCTCCACCGCTCCACCCCATTCCGCTGTAACATCTAGGGTTGAATCTTGTCTAGTTCATAGGGGAAACTTTCCCGGTGTTGATTACTCCTTGTGGTTGATGCTATTAAGTGAAACCGTTGAATTAAGGGTTATGTCCAGATTGTTATTCATCATTATATCACCTCTGATTATGATCTATATGATGTCTTGTGAGTAGTTCGTTTAGTTCTTGAGGACATGGGAGAAGTCTAGATGTTAGTAGTGAACTATGTTGAGTAATATTTAATTGTTTGATATTTAAGTTGTGGTGTTATTCTTCTAGTGGTGTCATGTGAACATCGACTACATGATACTTCACCTTTATGGGCCTAGGGGAATGCATTGTGTATTCGTTTGCCAATTGTGGGGTTGCCGGAGTGACAGCAACCTGAACCCCCGTTGGTATATCGATGCATGAGGGATGGCAGGATTTCAGAGTTTAAGGCTGTGGTTAGATTTATCTTAATTACTCTCTTATATTTGCGGATGCTTATGAGGGTATAATCACAAGTATGTATTAGTCCTAGGAAGGGCGGTGCATTAGCAAAGGTTCACCCACACAACACTTATCAAAACAATGAAGATTAATCAGCTATATGAAGCGAAAGCACTTGACTAAATTCCCGTGTGTCCTCAAGAACGTTTGGTCGTCATAAGTAAACCTACCGGCTTGTCCTTTGCTGTAGAAAGGATTGGGCCACTCGCTGCATGTAACGGACCGATTTTTGGAGTTTTCAAAAAAACTTTTTCTCTGAAAATGAGGACTAGAAAATTTCGTTTAATTAATTAAAACTTAACTCGACATTTCATAAACATGAAGGTTTAAAATGAATTTAGCATCAACTCGAATAAATCTTTTATTTTAATTTTCCTTCAAGTTGGATCGTATTTGTTCTTGGTTTCAGCATATTAAAATATTCTCCTATGAATTTGATTTCGTTTTCATGAATTCATTTTCTATTTTTGGGAGCTTTATATCCAAAATCATGTTTTCTAGATATACTTACCTATTTTATTCCTATCCAAAATCCTATCCATGTACATGCACGTGCAAGCAATGCTTTTGCCTACCTTGTGTACATAAATACTTACACAGCATGCACCGATCGTTCCTTTCCTGGTGTCTTTCTTCTGTTTCTTTTTCCTACGATGCTTGGTACACTAGCAAGTCGCTAGCTAGTTTCTCTCCCTCGTTCTTTTCCGTCCTCATGTACAATCGATGCATCATCGATCCGTTGCCTTGTTTCTTTTCTTTCCTTGTCCAGCAATGTGCCGCCCAGTCTCTACACGATTCGTACATTGCCCCAGTCGCACCAGCCACAAGGCCAACTGAACCAGCAGACACAGCCGAGCCAACCAAGCTAGCGAGCACTGCTCCTCCGTCTTCTTCCTCTTCCGTTACTCCCAGCACAGGACACCCAGCGTCTCGCTGCTTCGTGTTCCTCCACGGACGCGCACACAGCAAACACAAACGGTAGCTCTCATCTGAAAACTGCCGTCATTAACGCATCAAATCCCCTTTACTCCGGCAATCAATTTTCAAGCCGTTTGCGTCACAGGAGACGCCTTAACCTTCTCTAGGAATTTCCAGGTCGCCCCCTTTCATCTCCTTTCCATCTCTCGTCCCCAGCACAAGTCCCTGCTCGCCCACAATCCACACGAGTCAATCAGCTGGTGGAGCACCATCCAGACCACCCTTGAACGCCGTCCGTGCTTGCAGCGACTCCGGCCACGCCATGATGAACTATCACGCCAGAACGACTACGAGGAGCAGAAGGACCGATTCAGGCAATCTGAAGCTGGATTGGTTGATTGCAGCAGATGAATTTCGCGACCACATATGCTCTGTTTACCAACTTTTCCGGATGAATTCGTCGCGTATGGTGAGAATCATATCAACTCCTTTTCATCATAGTTTCACATAATGTAGTCCTACTTCCTAGACAAGATTTTACAGCCCATATGTTCCATTGTCCACGCCGACTCTTGACCCTGCCATCCAATGTCGACATGGTTATGCCATCCCCAATTTCCAGCACAATTCCCTGATATCTTTCCATGTCACGTTGTGCAAATCATATCAAGAACTCCATAGAAGAAGACAGAGCTCCAATCCGATCATCATAGGAAAAACGCCATTGATGTCAATTCGTCAAAGACCGACATCATCTCGTCATTTCATAATCTGTTAATCAACTACAGCCACAAGTATCTAGTTTACTTTAGAAACCATCTGGTAGTGTTGGATTTTATATCCACTGGGGTAGAAATTAAGCTAGGCTTCAATATTTTGTATGTAAATTATATGCTTAATTTTGCTACATGATTTATTCTCCATAGTTAAATCGCATGTATAGGAGTTCTCTGTAGTTTCATTCCTGATATTTGTATATGCCCAGTGTACTATTTGCATGTATGCTAATATGTAGGATTGTCTAGTTTAGTAGTAGCATGTTTATTTGTTTACGGGTGCATGTTCAGCTATAGAGTTATTTGGTTGAATTAAATAATGTTGCCACTGTCCTCTGTATAGTGTTGCTACTCTTTAATCGGTACTGTAACATTATGTAACTATTTTTTTGGATCAGCTGGTTTAGTTATTTAGTAGATTGACCTCTTGTCGTTAAGGTACTTTTATTTGTGTCTTTCCTGCTAGGTATAATTGTTGTTAGCTATGCATGTTTAGCCTACAGTAGCATTTCCATGTTTTAATCCATGCGCAGTACTGTTACGTGGTGACCATGCTCTTTTCTTGTTGGTCATTTATATTTAAATAGTAGCTTGTGGTTTATTATTATAAATAGAATTGCATGTGTTACTTTCTAAATATCATTAGCATGATTACGATGATGTCTTTTCAGTAATGTATCCTTGTGTGTTGATCCATGTTGTACTATTAGTTTGTCATCTTAATTTATGTTTAGATATGAGTTTGCTTAGCACTCTATTATTTGTTCAGTACTGTTGTGTGATAAGTTAATTAGTATATTATAAGTAGATGGCATTCATGATTCATATTATTTGCTTATTTGTTATGCATAGACTTGGTTGCTACATTCATGCTCTAGGCGCCTTATCTTGGTATTGCAAGTGCGTGCGTTGTTTGAATAGTTTATTATCCATGCTTAATATACATCATTCATTGATATCTTGTGTACCATGTGTTCCATACAATGTTTAATTCTATCAATTCTAGTAACATATCTTTGTGCTAGCATTGGTGTTAATGTCTTGTATGTGTGTTGAATTATCTACAATCACATTTCACATGTCCCATTGGTTGCTCATGTGTGTTATCTACATAGATGTTTGACTTATTATTATCTTTGTATTCCATGTTATATAACATGCTCTGTATGTGTGTATGATAGCATAGATTTACGCATTGACTAGATAATATTGTGCTTTTAGTGGTTGTTTAGTTCTAGATGTACATATTGTCTCATACACGTATGTTATCTTAATTCTTTGTTACTTGTTGTAGTAGATCATCACATGCTTATGATAGTTTGTATTTCGTGGTAATAGCACATGATAATATCATATCTTAGTATAAGCTTGCGAGTCCACGTTTTCTCGTAACTAGATAGTAGAATGGCATGAGTGTGATCTTGTAGTTTATACGTTTATGCCTTTTCATCTCATACTAGTAATGTTACGCTTGACCTTTTATTTGGTGCCATGCTATATTATCTATAAAATGTATCGTCTTGTATATCCTTCATGATTAGTCATATTGTGTTATGTTATAACCTTGCTTAGTATATACTATATATGCTTTGTTACTATAAGTTTGTAATGATATTTCTTGTTGTTAAATGTATCTATATATATGTTTATTATTGATAGCATATCTTAGTTCGATATCTTGCTATGACATGATCCTTATTTATTAGATATTCTTAAATCATGTTTAGCTGTGGGATTACGATTGCTGAAGTATAGCTATGGTAGTATTTATTTATTGTTTATGTTACTTATGTGTTGTGGTAGATAGCTACGTCGTTCATTCTTGTTGAGTATGTTTTTTTTGTATTGTCAACGGTAGCTTGCAATTGTTGTTGTTGTTTATGATGAGGATGTTTAGCTTAGCTTTTGTATTGCTTATATGCTTATATATGTTAGCTTGCTAGATAATCCTAGTTACTGTTTATATCACTAGTATGATAGGTTTTGTTTGATGATTGCAAACTAGTTTGATATAGTTCGTTGCTATGTATTCTTTACATGTTTGCTATTATCTAGTTATGCTACTTTATGTTAATTGGGTTTATTGTGTTACACGGGTATGACCAACTATGTTATAATCCTATTGTCGGGTTTGAAGTAAGTTAGATGTAGTAAGATCAGTCCATATTTCTTATGACGACATTCTATTACGATAATCTATCCACACATCTAATTCTACCTCTTTATCTTGATAATCTATTCTAGCATCCTATTCATTCCATTTGATTCATATCTGAGTTGTCACAACTCACTTTCACAATTCTATCAAGTTGTTCTACCCTATTCTTCAACTACTACTCCCTTCATTCTCATTTGTATTTCATTTGAATTTGGTAATTGTCACTTTGGTATTTATTTGGTTGCCATTTGCTATCGTTACGACGAGTAGGGAGTGACGTGGATATGATCAGCTTATTGAAGAACGTCGATATAATCATCTTACTGAAGAACGTGGATATAATCAGCTTACTGAAGAAGATGATTCATCAACGAAGGCATGCCCCCCCTCTCATGTTTTTATCCTATGTTTTTAAAAAGGGCATTATTTATTGTTTTAAAATTATGCATGCTATTTTCAATTTACTGGCGGGTCGATTGACACACCAGCCTGATCCGCTTGTCGCCTTATATACTTGATACCCTGAGTAGAAATTATATAGTAATCCTGTAGAGTAGAAATGCTTAGCCATGCTTAATATCCAGTAGGATATCTTTATCTTGCCTCTTTGGAGGAATTGGTTGACCCTTGGGTCACAAACATCTTTCTGAACTTGATGAGCTCGTTGAGCTTGGCTGGTAAGCCGTTGTTGCTTCCTCTACTCTACCTTCTACTCTGGGTGAAACTTACCATCTAAACATTGGCGCGGGCGACTGCTGGATCAACTGATGAAGGAGCGATTGGCTGCCCTTCACAAGCTGAAGGGGGCAATCCGTCGTCCGTGCCGCATAAGGGCCTAATAAGTCTCGGATTTGAAGATTGTGACCACCGTACAACCACATGCTAATGGGCTCTGGCTGGGTCAAGTAAGTTAGTCAGCCTTTGGTGTCGATGTTGCCGTACCGCAGATGGGGTGTCTGCCTACGGGAGAACCTTCGGCACAGATGGGGGGACCGGTTTGGGGACGTACTCTCAGTTCCGGCGCCATACCCGGTGGGCATGTCACATCTTTGGGGGATCTAGCTAAAAGACCTTGTCACGAATTCTCTGTTGCTATGCTAGCGACGGCTGGTTGCAATTAGCCGAGTTTGTGACGTGTGGTGAAAGTGTACCACCTCTGCAGAGTGTAAAACTATTCGAATAGCCGTGTCCACGGTCATGGACGACACATGAATCTTTCTTGACATACAGAAACCCTGTTTTGCTACTTCCCTCTACCCCTATTCTGAAATTCTATGGAGAACGTGAGGTGTCGAGGACACTCACAATGATGAGAAACATTACACTGAATACAAAACCTGTTTTCATCTAAAATCGTTTTTATCAAAACTACTACATATGGTATTGCAAACAAAATTAGCTTTTATGCAAAAGAACCATATAGCCTTTCTTTGAAGCCACATGTAGCTATTATAGGTTTTGCATGAGGGGGCACGCTGAGTACATTATTATGTACTCATCGCATTGCTTTTGTGATTATTCAGATCACTACGAAGAAGAAGAAGACTACGACTACTACGACGATGCTTAAGAGTGAGGCCTCGTGGACTACATCGACTGCCTGTGGCTAGATGGAGTCACTTCGCATTTGTATTTCCGCTGAGCTTTCTGATTGTAACAAATGTCACAAGACATTTCGCTATTGCTATTCAAACTATGTAACTGTACTTTTTGTACGTTCTGCAATGGTATCATTTCGCTGTGTTGTCAACATTGATCTTGGGATTGACATGATTACACAGGAGGTCTGGAAGTGTAATTCCGGTCCTCACAGAAGTGGTATCAGAGCCGACGTCGACCTAGTCACGTGGCCTTAGAAGAAATGGAAAGCCTTAGGAACTATTTGAAAATAAAATAAATACTACTTTTATAAATTCTTGTAGTCTCCTTCTTGACTATTGTTTTTCCTTGACTTATCTTATTCAACATCATTTTAATGCTTCTTTCCCAACAACTTTGTTAGTCTACAATTCCTGACCAAAATCCTGTTATGGAAGAACGGAGTTAGTTCCAATAAAAGAGAAGTCATCTGAAGAACTCAAAGAGTCAAGAAGCGTCGACCGCACTCTACATTCTTAAATGTCGAAGATCGGGACCAAGACTTGTTGTGACCAAACAACCTATAGGATAAGATTGGAAAGTCCCTGATAGGTATATAGTTTATATCGTTTAGACTTAATTTTTTTTTGCTTGAGCAATGTCTGCATATTTTTGCCTTTGGCACCTTTTTATGTGCAGTCATGCTAAAACCCTATGTAATTTCGAATAAACTAATTTTTACTCTCGTGTTTAAAAAGCCATTTGGTTATTCTCGTGTTTTATTCTTGGATACCTCTCCAAGCTAGGTTCTTTGACCCGTCTTATTCTTTTTCCTCTTACCTATGAGCCCTTAGAATCAAAACAAATAGTGAATGTTGATGACACCGATTACCATGAAGCTCTCAAGACCCACACGATGAAGGGAAAAGAATGTGTGCGATCTGCATAGGAGACTTTTTCCACCATTCATAATAATCAACAAGGAAGAGGTGTGCACGTGAACTGTGAGGTGGAATCCTACACACTACCTGAGGAGATCCAAGTCATAAACAAGAGCAACAAAACTCGCTGGCACAAGAGTTAGTCGTACGTTCAAGCAGTAACTTCATTCACCGACAACTGAGACACACGAAGACTTCATGATGTAAGTTCTAGCAAACGAAGCCCAACAGAAAAGAAGCGACGCCTTCAAATTGAAGAGTAGACTTGTTTGAGTGATGGTGAAGAGGAGCATAACGAATATTTGCCTCAACACGTGGAAGAAAACAAGACCGAACAAGGCGCCTTGTCACACAACCTCAGCAATTCTAAATCAGAATTATAAATGGCTATTTGCATTGCTACAAGAAATTTTATGCTACTCCTATGGTGAAGAAGGATAGTTTGCCAATAGCTATCCAAGAAAGAACGCAATACCAATCTCGATTGGGGTTAAACTTTGAATATACATCAAAGATCTCAAGACCCAAAAGGGGACAGACATGGTGCCACGATTGAAGATAAGCATTGTTTCGGTTGTGACATCCTATGACAAATTGCGACTAATGACCCATAGAGAAAAGACCTCAACGACACCGAAGAAAGTTAACACTGGGAATCATACATCACTTAAGGATTATCTGAAGTATCATGCGGTTGTATGAACAAAAACCAACGAGAGTTCCTTTAAGGGGGGTAGCGGCCAATATCCAAAGCAACAGAAGATAAACTTTTGAAAAGACTCAACTGAGCAACCCAACAAGGGTAAGCCCAAGACCCATCAAAAACCCATTCTGTAGTGAGCCCGAATCTCGGGGACGAGATTCTGTTAAGGGGGGTAGATTTGTAACGGACCGATTTTTGGAGTTTTCAAAAAAACTTTTTCTCTGAAAATGAGGACTAGAAAATTTCGTTTAATTAATTAAAACTTAACTCGACATTTCATAAACATGAAGGTTTAAAATGAATTTAGCATCAACTCGAATAAATCTTTTATTTTAATTTTCCTTCAAGTTGGATCGTATTTGTTCTTGGTTTCAGCATATTAAAATATTCTCCTATGAATTTGATTTCGTTTTCATGAATTCATTTTCTATTTTTGGGAGCTTTATATCCAAAATCATGTTTTCTAGATATACTTACCTATTTTATTCCTATCCAAAATCCTATCCATGTACATGCACGTGCAAGCAATGCTTTTGCCTACCTTGTGTACATAAATACTTACACAGCATGCACCGATCGTTCCTTTCCTGGTGTCTTTCTTCTGTTTCTTTTTCCTACGATGCTTGGTACACTAGCAAGTCGCTAGCTAGTTTCTCTCCCTCGTTCTTTTCCGTCCTCATGTACAATCGATGCATCATCGATCCGTTGCCTTGTTTCTTTTCTTTCCTTGTCCAGCAATGTGCCGCCCAGTCTCTACACGATTCGTACATTGCCCCAGTCGCACCAGCCACAAGGCCAACTGAACCAGCAGACACAGCCGAGCCAACCAAGCTAGCGAGCACTGCTCCTCCGTCTTCTTCCTCTTCCGTTACTCCCAGCACAGGACACCCAGCGTCTCGCTGCTTCGTGTTCCTCCACGGACGCGCACACAGCAAACACAAACGGTAGCTCTCATCTGAAAACTGCCGTCATTAACGCATCAAATCCCCTTTACTCCGGCAATCAATTTTCAAGCCGTTTGCGTCACAGGAGACGCCTTAACCTTCTCTAGGAATTTCCAGGTCGCCCCCTTTCATCTCCTTTCCATCTCTCGTCCCCAGCACAAGTCCCTGCTCGCCCACAATCCACACGAGTCAATCAGCTGGTGGAGCACCATCCAGACCACCCTTGAACGCCGTCCGTGCTTGCAGCGACTCCGGCCACGCCATGATGAACTATCACGCCAGAACGACTACGAGGAGCAGAAGGACCGATTCAGGCAATCTGAAGCTGGATTGGTTGATTGCAGCAGATGAATTTCGCGACCACATATGCTCTGTTTACCAACTTTTCCGGATGAATTCGTCGCGTATGGTGAGAATCATATCAACTCCTTTTCATCATAGTTTCACATAATGTAGTCCTACTTCCTAGACAAGATTTTACAGCCCATATGTTCCATTGTCCACGCCGACTCTTGACCCTGCCATCCAATGTCGACATGGTTATGCCATCCCCAATTTCCAGCACAATTCCCTGATATCTTTCCATGTCACGTTGTGCAAATCATATCAAGAACTCCATAGAAGAAGACAGAGCTCCAATCCGATCATCATAGGAAAAACGCCATTGATGTCAATTCGTCAAAGACCGACATCATCTCGTCATTTCATAATCTGTTAATCAACTACAGCCACAAGTATCTAGTTTACTTTAGAAACCATCTGGTAGTGTTGGATTTTATATCCACTGGGGTAGAAATTAAGCTAGGCTTCAATATTTTGTATGTAAATTATATGCTTAATTTTGCTACATGATTTATTCTCCATAGTTAAATCGCATGTATAGGAGTTCTCTGTAGTTTCATTCCTGATATTTGTATATGCCCAGTGTACTATTTGCATGTATGCTAATATGTAGGATTGTCTAGTTTAGTAGTAGCATGTTTATTTGTTTACGGGTGCATGTTCAGCTATAGAGTTATTTGGTTGAATTAAATAATGTTGCCACTGTCCTCTGTATAGTGTTGCTACTCTTTAATCGGTACTGTAACATTATGTAACTATTTTTTTGGATCAGCTGGTTTAGTTATTTAGTAGATTGACCTCTTGTCGTTAAGGTACTTTTATTTGTGTCTTTCCTGCTAGGTATAATTGTTGTTAGCTATGCATGTTTAGCCTACAGTAGCATTTCCATGTTTTAATCCATGCGCAGTACTGTTACGTGGTGACCATGCTCTTTTCTTGTTGGTCATTTATATTTAAATAGTAGCTTGTGGTTTATTATTATAAATAGAATTGCATGTGTTACTTTCTAAATATCATTAGCATGATTACGATGATGTCTTTTCAGTAATGTATCCTTGTGTGTTGATCCATGTTGTACTATTAGTTTGTCATCTTAATTTATGTTTAGATATGAGTTTGCTTAGCACTCTATTATTTGTTCAGTACTGTTGTGTGATAAGTTAATTAGTATATTATAAGTAGATGGCATTCATGATTCATATTATTTGCTTATTTGTTATGCATAGACTTGGTTGCTACATTCATGCTCTAGGCGCCTTATCTTGGTATTGCAAGTGCGTGCGTTGTTTGAATAGTTTATTATCCATGCTTAATATACATCATTCATTGATATCTTGTGTACCATGTGTTCCATACAATGTTTAATTCTATCAATTCTAGTAACATATCTTTGTGCTAGCATTGGTGTTAATGTCTTGTATGTGTGTTGAATTATCTACAATCACATTTCACATGTCCCATTGGTTGCTCATGTGTGTTATCTACATAGATGTTTGACTTATTATTATCTTTGTATTCCATGTTATATAACATGCTCTGTATGTGTGTATGATAGCATAGATTTACGCATTGACTAGATAATATTGTGCTTTTAGTGGTTGTTTAGTTCTAGATGTACATATTGTCTCATACACGTATGTTATCTTAATTCTTTGTTACTTGTTGTAGTAGATCATCACATGCTTATGATAGTTTGTATTTCGTGGTAATAGCACATGATAATATCATATCTTAGTATAAGCTTGCGAGTCCACGTTTTCTCGTAACTAGATAGTAGAATGGCATGAGTGTGATCTTGTAGTTTATACGTTTATGCCTTTTCATCTCATACTAGTAATGTTACGCTTGACCTTTTATTTGGTGCCATGCTATATTATCTATAAAATGTATCGTCTTGTATATCCTTCATGATTAGTCATATTGTGTTATGTTATAACCTTGCTTAGTATATACTATATATGCTTTGTTACTATAAGTTTGTAATGATATTTCTTGTTGTTAAATGTATCTATATATATGTTTATTATTGATAGCATATCTTAGTTCGATATCTTGCTATGACATGATCCTTATTTATTAGATATTCTTAAATCATGTTTAGCTGTGGGATTACGATTGCTGAAGTATAGCTATGGTAGTATTTATTTATTGTTTATGTTACTTATGTGTTGTGGTAGATAGCTACGTCGTTCATTCTTGTTGAGTATGTTTTTTTTGTATTGTCAACGGTAGCTTGCAATTGTTGTTGTTGTTTATGATGAGGATGTTTAGCTTAGCTTTTGTATTGCTTATATGCTTATATATGTTAGCTTGCTAGATAATCCTAGTTACTGTTTATATCACTAGTATGATAGGTTTTGTTTGATGATTGCAAACTAGTTTGATATAGTTCGTTGCTATGTATTCTTTACATGTTTGCTATTATCTAGTTATGCTACTTTATGTTAATTGGGTTTATTGTGTTACACGGGTATGACCAACTATGTTATAATCCTATTGTCGGGTTTGAAGTAAGTTAGATGTAGTAAGATCAGTCCATATTTCTTATGACGACATTCTATTACGATAATCTATCCACACATCTAATTCTACCTCTTTATCTTGATAATCTATTCTAGCATCCTATTCATTCCATTTGATTCATATCTGAGTTGTCACAACTCACTTTCACAATTCTATCAAGTTGTTCTACCCTATTCTTCAACTACTACTCCCTTCATTCTCATTTGTATTTCATTTGAATTTGGTAATTGTCACTTTGGTATTTATTTGGTTGCCATTTGCTATCGTTACGACGAGTAGGGAGTGACGTGGATATGATCAGCTTATTGAAGAACGTCGATATAATCATCTTACTGAAGAACGTGGATATAATCAGCTTACTGAAGAAGATGATTCATCAACGAAGGCATGCCCCCCCTCTCATGTTTTTATCCTATGTTTTTAAAAGGGGCATTATTTATTGTTTTAAAATTATGCATGCTATTTTCAATTTACTGGCGGGTCGATTGACACACCAGCCTGATCCGCTTGTCGCCTTATATACTTGATACCCTGAGTAGAAATTATATAGTAATCCTGTAGAGTAGAAATGCTTAGCCATGCTTAATATCCAGTAGGATATCTTTATCTTGCCTCTTTGGAGGAATTGGTTGACCCTTGGGTCACAAACATCTTTCTGAACTTGATGAGCTCGTTGAGCTTGGCTGGTAAGCCGTTGTTGCTTCCTCTACTCTACCTTCTACTCTGGGTGAAACTTACCATCTAAACATTGGCGCGGGCGACTGCTGGATCAACTGATGAAGGAGCGATTGGCTGCCCTTCACAAGCTGAAGGGGGCAATCCGTCGTCCGTGCCGCATAAGGGCCTAATAAGTCTCGGATTTGAAGATTGTGACCACCGTACAACCACATGCTAATGGGCTCTGGCTGGGTCAAGTAAGTTAGTCAGCCTTTGGTGTCGATGTTGCCGTACCGCAGATGGGGTGTCTGCCTACGGGAGAACCTTCGGCACAGATGGGGGGACCGGTTTGGGGACGTACTCTCAGTTCCGGCGCCATACCCGGTGGGCATGTCACATCTTTGGGGGATCTAGCTAAAAGACCTTGTCACGAATTCTCTGTTGCTATGCTAGCGACGGCTGGTTGCAATTAGCCGAGTTTGTGACGTGTGGTGAAAGTGTACCACCTCTGCAGAGTGTAAAACTATTCGAATAGCCGTGTCCACGGTCATGGACGACACATGAATCTTTCTTGACATACAGAAACCCTGTTTTGCTACTTCCCTCTACCCCTATTCTGAAATTCTATGGAGAACGTGAGGTGTCGAGGACACTCACAATGATGAGAAACATTACACTGAATACAAAACCTGTTTTCATCTAAAATCGTTTTTATCAAAACTACTACATATGGTATTGCAAACAAAATTAGCTTTTATGCAAAAGAACCATATAGCCTTTCTTTGAAGCCACATGTAGCTATTATAGGTTTTGCATGAGGGGGCACGCTGAGTACATTATTATGTACTCATCGCATTGCTTTTGTGAATTATTCAGATCACTACGAAGAAGAAGAAGACTACGACTACTACGACGATGCTTAAGAGTGAGGCCTCGTGGACTACATCGACTGCCTGTGGCTAGATGGAGTCACTTCGCATTTGTATTTCCGCTGAGCTTTCTGATTGTAACAAATGTCACAAGACATTTCGCTATTGCTATTCAAACTATGTAACTGTACTTTTTGTACGTTCTGCAATGGTATCATTTCGCTGTGTTGTCAACATTGATCTTGGGATTGACATGATTACACAGGAGGTCTGGAAGTGTAATTCCGGTCCTCACACTGCAATTATTATTACTGCATTTTATTTACTTGTATTTTATTTATCTGCAATATCAAAAACTACTAAAAACTTGTCTGTGAGCATTTACAGTGAATCCTTGATCGAAACCGCTTGTCAACACCTTCTGCTCCTCGTTGGGTTCGACACTCTTATTTATCGAAAGTACTACGATATACCCCCTATACTTGTGGGTCATCAATTGTTAGTACAGCTAACTCTTTAGTGTTATCTGATGAGGAAGACCAGCATATCTAGCAATATGAAACAAATGGTGTTTATTCGTCTCCGTAGAAGGGGTATGCCTAAACCTTTGGAATGTGAGCTTTGCAAGGAAATTGAATCAGTTTTCCATCTGTTTTTTGAATATATTGTAGCTAGAAACATGTGGGAGCTAGTTTCCCAAGTTTTTGATGTTAACATAGTAGATTTTAGGTCTCTTGCTTCCAAATGGCTATGCAACACTAGACTACTGCTGCTGTCCTTTGGAGCATCTGGAATAATAGAAATAATATAGTGTTTAATCGTTGCACCTGGATTAATTTGAAATAGGTGTGGCGGCTGACTCTAAACTATCTAAAGCTCTGGATGATACCAATAAAAGACCAAGCAGGATGAAAAGTAGAGCCGTTCGCAAGCTTGCTGCTGGCAAAGCTCCCGCTGGCGATCGATCCAGGCTGAAGTGCGTGGACTTCGGCTGGATTCATACCTGGCCGTCCACTGTGCCCTCCCCGTACGGTGGCAGAGCAAGCCTTGCTTACCTGCAGAAGCACCCACATGAGGCAGACTCCATTCACGTGGTGATGTGAAGGTGCTGCTGTAAGTGTCGCTGACTTCCAAAAATGAGCTGAAGATGGATGGTGCTGGTGGTGCGAAGTCTGCACTCGTTTTGCCTAGGAGTAGTCTGAGGGATATTTTGGTCGAGGGTTGCCGTGGTTTGGCCGGTAACTGTAAGATGTAGGTTTACTTTTATCTGAGAACTGCTATGCTCTGAGCAGCCTCTTTTAGCTTTCGCTGTCATGTAAAAGACTCTGATGGTTTCGTTTTCGAGTGAAATGGAGCCGGGAGAGCCTCCCTGTTAATCTAAAAAATCATGGTCTAGGTGTATGTTCTCCATTGCAAGGACATGCATGAGTCTCGGAGGAGGGCAACTGGACAATGTATGCCTTAGTCTTAGTTATTTATATAAGCAATGTGCTAGCATAATATGTGATGTTATTGCTGCTTACAAAAATTAGTGTGTTCGCGTTTACAGGTGCTAATGGATAGCCTACTTTATGGCCTCTTTGATTTCAAGTTTTTTTATAGGAACTATAAAGGACTGCGGTACTTAGAACATTTCCATATGATTATTGTTTGATATGCAGAGGTGTATCCCATCAGAATTCTGTAGGATTCCATTGCACTATTATTATAGGATTTGTTCCATTGATTTAAACCTCACGGAATTTTCTTGTTGTTTCTGTAATCTATGGACATACCTATTTGTAGAAAAATGGTTATTTTTGGAATCAACCAATTTTTATTGCATACTGTCATTTTTTTGGTAGATTTTAATACTCCACAACATTGAAGTTGTATGTTTTATCGACTCTGATATCTTTCGGATCCCGTGAATCAAAGAAGCCCTCAGGTCTCAACTAGAACTTGTATTCCTGACTCTAAGAAAATAACTTAGTTTTGTCTGAGGGCTCCTTTGATTCGAAGGAATTGCATAGAATTTTTAGAGGATTGATTTCTGGTACTCTCTGCTTTACTAACCTCACCACCGGTTTGAAAAAGAGCACCATGTTTCGAAATAGCAATCAAGCAAATAACAAAGCCAAATCTGAAATTACGGTGTTTACAAAGTGGCCACTGCTTTGGATGAATTTTTTCTTGCTATATGTGTCCACTGGATCAAATACAAAAATAGATAGATTCATATATGACAGATAACATTAGTGTACCTCATCTCACTCGAATTACAAGAGCAACAATCTCAAGCCGGAGCAGGCCCATCTACCACGGCGCCATCATCATCATCGTGAACGTAATCCCTCAGGTAGAAAGAATCAGGCGTGTACTTTAACCATGGGAGTTCCTCCTTGTGCTTCTGGACGACTGCGTCGAACCGTGCTTTGACCTTCGCGAAGACCGTCTCGACGTCGTCGTCCGAGTCGTAGTCGTTGCCGTCATCCCACACCATCTCGTCCATCGTCGCATCATCGCCCTGGTGCTGCTCCCGAACCACCGCCGCCGCCTCCTTCTGTAACGGGTCGTCCTCCTCCGCCTTCCTTTTCGAGCCACACCCCTTGAACGCCTCCTCGCCGGCGGCGAGAGCCTTCTTCTCCCCCTCCTCCGCCTGGGCGGTAGAAGGCTGCAGCGAAAGGCCCATGTTTTTCGTCTTCGTCGCGATGCACGGCTTCAGCGAGAAACCCTGGACGTGGGACTTCTTTTTCTCTCGAGTTGGGATGGATCTGCCGTCTGCATGTAGGCGGGGGCTCGCGTATATACCTCCTTTTTTTTAGAGAGAAGAGAGAGGACGTATATATCTCCTAGGCGCAGGCCAATCCTAGGTTAGCTTCCGAGTCGGTATGGAGCCCATCTTCTCCCTGGAAAAATCTACAGAAATTACAACCTGCCAAAGCTATGCCTAATTCTCAGCAAAACTAATAACCCAAGCTTAGCATTGTTCGTGAGGACACGCGCCTCGGATTAACTTTCTATCTTGTTGGATTGGATATATTGTACTGATAAAAAAGTTGCTCATAGACTTTAGTTTGTTCAATCTGTTTTTTTCGCCTTATTTTACTTCCGTTGCGGATATTTTATGACTGTGTGCTATGCAAAGGCCGGATATAATGTTTAAAACTTTTGAGTAATAAGAGCGCCCTTTAAAAAAATAAGAATTTATGTATCCCACATAATAATATTCTAGTGTTTCTCTCCTCTATTGGATTTTTTCGGTCAAATTGTTTTTTGAATTATTTTTGCTTCATCTAATTGATTGTTTCATATGTTCTAGAGATGTTACCCATACTCACACCCTCACCATCGAGCCGGGTCGCTAGTATGCCTTGTACTAGTCCAAATGGGTGAACAACCGTGATCAACGACACATATGTAGCATGTCCTCTAAAACACAACCTCTATATTACATTTAGAGGATCCTCTATAAATTGTAGAGGCTATGAAGTGCTTTCCCATGTCACATCCCCTAAAATTCTAACACTGTAAAATTTCTTACATTGGGACCCACTCTAACCGAGGAAAGTTATACTTGAAATCAATGTTTTAAATAGTGGGCTATAACACCGACAACCCTAAAAAGGAGCTATGACGGGGCTAAATTGGAGCTAAATGGCGCTATAGCGGAAAAGTATACATGAATTCATTTAGCGGCAACATGCTTAAAAAGATATAGCGAAACTATAGCGGACTATAACGGGCTATTGGAAACTATGCTTAAAACTGGTTTCAATATGGACTTCTAGGCACGCGTTAGAGTTACTTTGAATTTCTGAAACAACAAAGGTAGTGTTGTTTTCAGGAACTCTACTGGAGTTGTTCTGGTCCCTTGAGATGGTGCCCATCAGGCCCGAAGTTTTTGGACCAGCCTGAGGCACAAGTGCCCGACCGACATGCCACATATAATTTGGGTCGGTCTAGGCACGAAGCCCGTAGCGGTCAGCACGGTACGGAAAAACTCAAGACGAAACGAGGCATGGCACGACACGGGCAGGACCCGAGAAGCATGAGGGTTTATATATTTTTCTATACTTTTCTGACTTTTTTTCGATTTGTGGTACTTTTTTTATATTTCTATGTATTTTTCAGATTTTGAAAAAGGCCTAACATGCACTCGGGCCTTTGAGCCCGTGCCGCGCCGTGCCATGCACAAAATTAGCCAGGCCGTTTTTGTTTCCAAAACTAGGCAACTGGGCGACCTGGCACGGCACGAACAGGATCGGACCTCTTTGGGCCGTGCCGTGCTGGCCCATTCCTGACGCTATTTGCGTCCGGGCCGTGGCCCGGTCCGATGGCCACCATCACCTCGAGTCTCTTGTCTCCTCTATCGGAGGCTCGGGACGGGTGGTCACACCGCACCGCACCGCATCGCCAATTCGCCATGGCCGTCCATGGCGGGATAGCCATGGCTCCTACCGCCCCACGGCTCCCTCCCGCCGCCGCCATGGCTACTCGCCGGACTTGGTCAGCCGCTCCCCATACCACGCCCATGCGCCGGATACGCATCAACCCCTCGCGCCTCCTCGTCGTCGCCTCCGCGCAGTCCAACTTCTCCAAAGGTCCCTCCCTCCCTCAGTAATTCCTTGATTCGCTCATCTCCTTATCTAATCTCGCCCAAGCCCCAAGCCTTCTTCACTTTAGCCTAGCTACGTAGTACCTCCTATTTGGGATTACTGAGTATTTACAAACCAATGAACGGTGCTGCTGATTCTGAATGTGTGCTACATCGATTCTACTTGTACTGAATCTCATCTCCTACTTACTATACTCGCCACATGTGGCAGCACCCAGCATGTATAACACTAATTGCAGTGGCCTCCACTACAACCAATTAAGACGATGATACTGTTGTTTGTTTGTTTGGGGATTATTATGCCAGCACGAACCTGATACTGAATACATATACCACATGTCCACTGAAACACTTCTTCGTACTCAACACAGCACACCAAAATATCCACATATCTAGTTTCTGGCATGGACTTGTTCGTTTCCGGACGTATCCCTGTTTGCTGAAATTTCACTTGTTATTATTGTGTGCTTTGTCACCATGATATGCACATCCTCAACTCATGTTGGTTTTTATTGATCCAAGGATGCCTTTCTGTTGTGTCCTGCTCCTGCCACTGCCAACTGCTAATGCCATGTGTACTTGTTCTGATTATGTTGAAATTTCCAATTATTTGCTTGTCTGTCTCACTCTTTAACACTCTTGCATATCACTACAGCTGTTCAGACAGCATGGAGGGTTGGTAAGGACGCGGTGGAGACTGGAAGTTCTCTTGTCCCGGTATGTTTTACATACTTACCCATTTAGGCACTTCATTTCATTTACTGAATTCTCTCGGAAAAAAACATGGGAACTGGCCACAAGCACCTGACTAGGGTTCAACCCCTAACTCAAATGCAGTTTGTTGAGTTTTGAAGCTGAAGTAGTTTTGCCCTCTGATGTATGGCAGAGTTCAGTTCCACGGCCAGTTGCTAGGATAGGCGTTACATTCGTCGCGGGGTCGGTCGCCCTTTTTCTTCTCAAGTCCGTTATCTCCACTGCATTGTTTGTACTGGTAGGTAACCACAACAATGACTTCACTGCCATAACCCAGCAATGTGCTGTGCACAATGTTAAGTTACAGCTAGTTATTTACCATGCGCAAATGCGTCTCATGGTGACAGGCGATGATGGGGCTTATATATTTCGCCTTCCTGGCAATGAACCCAAAAGAGGGATCTAGGAGTGCGGACAAAGGGGATAATCTATCGGAAGACCCTGCGGAAGAAGCCCGGCGCATAATGGAGAA
This sequence comes from Poa pratensis, assembly GCA_947311845.1. Classification (NCBI taxonomy): domain Eukaryota; kingdom Viridiplantae; phylum Streptophyta; class Magnoliopsida; order Poales; family Poaceae; genus Poa; species Poa pratensis. The sequence continues at coordinate 25,514,968 of CAMZMU010000089.1, forward strand.
ATACAAGTGAAGGACCCTGGTGACTCTGTCAACTGGTGTACTCTGAGTAGCTATACATATACCAGCCATCCAGTTCTGATGATTTTTGTGTCTCCTGATGGGTGGATCTGATTTTGGATCAAGAGAATTGAATTTGTATGGCTATATATACATGTTGGGTCATATTTTTTTCTGTAAGAAAGATGAGATGGTGTACAATATTTATGCAGTAGTAGTTTGTAATCTTCTGATAATGGTGCTCGAATGCAGTCAGCAACATTACTTTGCGGGTCTGATGCGATGACTATTTAGCAATTCTACTACTCTATTTGGGTGCCTGTTAATTTCGTTTTGTGAAAGTGTTGTGTATTAATTCAGTGAAATGAGTATTTTTACAATCACGCTTAGCCAGTTCCGACAAGCAGGTTGGAACCTGACCTTGCAACACCCTAGTACACAACTCCCTATTAGCAAACTTTGCAATCTCATGAGCAAGGAGATTTGCTTTCCTACTTTTATACTTCATCTTGACAAGCTTTCCTTCCGGAATCAGGCGGTTGAAGTCCTGTGCAATAATTCTGTTATCTGATCGATCAATAACCTCCTGGGTCAAAGATTTGTAAGAGAGGCACACAGTCTGTTTCAACAATTATCTTATTGCAAGGATCGCTGACGGCAAGCTTCAGACCTTCATAACATGCAATCGCTTCGCTGATCTGGGGCCGTTTGGCAGTGCCTGATTGTGCCGCATGCCGAGGAGACGATTCTCCCTTCATGACTTCTGACAAAATTGCATTGGTGGATCCGTGGATGAGTGGTGGCACAAGTAATTTACATGAAAGCAGCAGCAGCAACATTGAGAAGATGAGTCCTCCTGGCAAAAAGCTCGGCCTCGGCGTCCCTGACGAGCATGTCGAGGTCGAGACGGGCGTCGGCTGTTTCGGCCAGCTCCAGCATTGCCAGGAACTCGTCCTCCACTCTGCCCAGCTCCAGCTTCGTGGCGTCTTGGTGGTGGTCGTCGTCGTCGGTGGTGAGGAGGAGGTTGTCCGAGGGGGGCGCCGGCACCGCTTCTCAATGACAATGAAGCCGTCCGACGACTCGTCGGCGGAGTCGTAGCCTTGGCGCTGCTGCCGGTGGCTCTTTCGGCGGCAACAGGCTGGCAGCGGCAGGCAGGGAGTAGCAGTGGTAGTAGGGAGTGGGAGTAGCTTGCGGTGTAGCGCGAGAGTGAGCACTGCGCCGGCGAGCGGAAAGCTGAGGACGCCCGGCCACTGCTCGGCGCCGAGGTCGACCTCGAGGTAGTACTGCTGCTGCCGGTGTCGGCGTCGAGGCCGCAGGGAGTCGTCGGAGAGCAGGCTCACGGAGACGGTAACGACGACGGAGGAGGCGGGAGCGCAGTGGAGGAGGAGCACCTGGCTGTGGAAGTCGGCCACGCCCCCACCAGAGACACTTGCGGAGGCATTCACCGCCGGCTCGGCGTCGACATCGAGATGAGGATGGTGGAGGTGGCATCCCAGGTCGACTCGGTGCACGGTGGCCGGCAGGCCGGTGACGCGTTGCGCCTGCAGGCACACCACCGCCGCCGCCATGCTTATCGTGCCTGCTCTCCGACGGACGGGCTGGAATCGATCAACCAGTCAACCAAGTGATGAACACAACACCTACACCTACACCCTCTGCCTCTGCGTTCGTGTGATTGCGGTGGATGGCTTATCTACCTAGCTATAGCTAGGATATACAAAACTTAAGGGCTGGGGATCGTCAACGTGTGAGTACTAGTAGCGAGCATGGAAACGCGGCGAGAGGGAGTGAATGAACCGTGGCCACCGGGCCGGCCACAGATCCGGGCGGCGCCGGCGGCAATTTCCCTGCATTGGTTTATTACTCCCGACGGAGGCTGTACTGTACGTAGTACTCCCTCCGTTCCAAAATAGATGACATCCATTTGTTCAAATGTGGATGTATCTAGACATGTTACGTGTATAGATATATCCACTTTTGGACAAATAGAAGTCATCTATTTTGGAACGGAGGGAGTACCTTGCTTGATAACACGTGTGTATACTGAAGCTACCATTTTGAAAAGAAAAAAAAATGCTTTAGGCGATGGTATTGGACCTTTCGCTCTTGTCTTTTAGCGGCGACTAACGTTAGCAAGGGGTTGCTTCACTTGTAATTTTCACTCTAATTACTACTAAAACCTAGACTAATTTGCAAGCATAGGTACAGCAAGGAAAAGTGAAATCCACTTTGACTCCGGGATGCATATTCATGTATTCTAAAAACACATTTCAAAATGTCAGAATAAAATTTCACGGGTAAATCTTCAAAATCTATGTAGAGTGGTTTCGCGGAAACCGACTTTGTGACCTGTCTAAGAAAACCCCGTGAATGCCTTATTTTAGGACAAAAAATCATCTTTTTATGCATATTGGTTTACTACTCATGGCGGAGGTTGAACTGTATGTGCCTACCTTGCTAAGACGTGTATAACCCCCGCAAAAAAAAAAAAAAAAAAAAAAAAAAAAGGACGTGTGTATACTAATGCAACCGTTTTGAAAAGGAAAAGGAATGCTTTCGTCGATGGCATTGAACCTTTCGCTCTTGTCTTTTATCGACGACTAACACTAGTAGGGGGTTGCTTCACAAGTTTGTAAGCACAAGTATAACGAGGGCGACTACAACTTTCTTTTAGTTTTAGTAAATTCATGTCATAATAACCGCAACATTAGAAGTGTGAGAAATGACTAAAGAATTCAAAATCACGTGTATCTCCCTTTTTGTTTTCATACGACTCCATCGCGGAGCCGGGTGCCATTATCAAAAGATAATAGAACAAGGTTTACCAACACCAAAATAACAGAAAAATAAACGAAGGATCCACATCAGCATATTAGATGACTACATAGTTCACACATAGACTAGACACACCAGCAACCGAGAGTTATCTATACAAATGTCGAAGGGTGGGCGGCGCGTGGAGTTGTGTGTTCAACGGATATTCTGATATTTTCAGTCTGTTTTTTACTACAACAAGGTATAACACGACAAGCTTTACCCGACCCTAGTGGGATGATCAATATATCGGTTGACCTTATTCACAAATATATACAAAACTAGCGGCCCAACCACTTGACAGCAAAGACATCCAAAATGACGCAAGTTTTATGCAGAAGTGAATGTCGAGCACATTCTCCATCCTCCAGTCTATCAGCAACAACCACATGGCAGATGTGATGAGTAAACTGAAAACGTCAGTATCAAGGCTATCAGCAACAAGAGAAGTTCAGTCAGCACGGAGACTTCATCATTTTACATCGTTTCTTTTTCTTTATGGAGCAGCCAACGTCATCCACAGTAGGATATGAAATTTGTGTCGTTATTTCCACGTGACACGTAGCCATACCTCCTGACCACTATACTAGGATGAAGAACATCTAACATATGAAACATTAGAGCTGTCGAAACTTTGTTATTTTCGCAAATTGTTTAGCCGATCTCCGACAAAGAATGGCAATGGTTTCAATTGGAATGGACGATATCTCAGAACAGGACGGTGGAAGTGCCAACAATCACAACAAGGATTCATGTAAAAACAAATCACAACAAGGGTGTTCTCCGTAGGCGCAGCACCGACCCCTGCTGTGGCCCAAGTACGGCGGCCCCTTTGACATGCTTATGGCAACAGCATAATCACCCCTCTCAAAGGGCCGAACAGTACTAGCTATTCTCCGTACAAAGCGTGGAATGGTTGGGCCGGCCCTGCTAGATGGGTTTTCCTTTCTTACTTTTTTTTTCATTTTCTAACAGATCCAAAACCGGAAAGATCCCACAACAGCGTTGTCACCGTCAGTCATGACGGTGATGAGTAAGCAGTCGAACGGTTGACGCAGATGTAGTTGAACGGAAGTGAGTTGCCGCGCGGTCGTCGGGATGGAGAAATCTGAAAGCAGCAAATAAAAAAAACTACAAAGTAGAGACACGAAGAGAGTGGTGTCCGTTCATCATGTTCTCTATAGGCAGAAGCGCAAACATGCGCAGTGGAAAAAAATTGTGCACGTGTTAAGCATGCACACACCTGTTGACACATACACACAGTTTGTGCACCATGAAAAAAAAAATCTTCCACCAAAATAACGTTTAACCCGATTCACGAAACGTGACGTGCGTGCGAGGCGAGGCATGCGGTGTAGGAGTGCGCATAAACTCCTGCTATGTTCACTCACTTAGAGACCTTATAAGATGCGTCAACTCTCTCCCTACTAGCAGTATGAGACTGAACTTAGTCAAACCCATTCCATATACACAACATGTACCAAACTGAATGACCTTTGAGATTCCAAAATTTGTTGGGCTAACTAACTAGGCTAAGCAAAATCTCCTCTCCCTCAAGCCCACCTTCTTTCTAGCAGTAGCTCTGCCCTGCTGGAAACAGAACAAAGTACTGAAACTGAAGGGCCGGCGGCCGACGGCCAATGGATGGATGCCCTTCCTTGGTCAAGAAAAACAAAATGGATGCTCTTCCCTTCCCAGTTCGATCGCATGCATGATGCATGTTAAAATTTCAATGCTCGGAATCTCTCAAGCACAATCACCAGATAACAAATCGGATCTCGGCTCTCCTGGTTCTGTCATGCTTCAGGAGTTCAGGTTAAGGAAAACTAGGAACTATGCACACGCTGACAAAAAGGATCAACGCCGGTCCGCTGAACAGAGAGAAGATGCTGCTTTGATTATGTTCGATCCGGTCGACCGCACGTACCCTTGTTGTTGGAATCCAGGGCGAAATGACGCATGATTTAGTTATGTTGATTAAGCTCGCTCCTACGATCGATCAGCGCACGTAGTCATTCGGCTGACGTCGAGTTTGTTTGTTTGTGATAACGGCAATTCCTCCATCGGCGATGTAAATGGATTGGATCAGATTTTATCTCTATCATATCATTTATCATATTTTTTATGAGAATCAGATCATATAGGATAATAAACGGTTGCGAATTCGTTGATGGATCTATACGATCACGGATTCGAAACAGAAACAGAGCGGATTTGGGGCTGAAATAAAATTAATCGAATCGATACGCGCATATGTACATCGTCAACCCACAGAACCAAAAATAATCTTTCAACAATCTAATAACGTAACAAAGTTGTACTCCATAGTGTGTACAATGACCATGTAGGTGAGTTGTTGTTCAACGGATGAACTCGACAACTCAGTAACTACAAATTATGCTTTATTATTTTAGCCATTTCGGTAGAAAATCTGATTATTCGGATTATAACCATCAGATAATTCTAATTAATTTCGGATAATTCGTATTTGGATGCTATTTTACATACCATATCCGGGTGCTCAGTTCAGAATCGGATATCCTTATCCGTCAGATTCTTTTACACCGGATATGGATTCTATAAAACGGATTCGGTGTGGAAATTATCCTATCCATTAACATTCCTAATCGGCATATTATAAGCATGGGCACTGGAACTCGCTAGTGAACATGACTTTCAGAGTGCTCCTTCTATTTTAAAAAGTTTAAAAAAAATTATTTATAAGTCTTAAAAAAATTAAGAACAATTCTGGATGTTGGCACTGATGTATTCCACAAACTTGCAAAATTTTAATCTAAAATAGTTCATACTCTGAGTTACATAAAAATGACAAACATGCGGATCTAAATATACACACTCTCAAATCTCCAAAATATACAAGATTTTACCATTTTGATGTAGCTCAAAATCATAAATTATTTAAATATATATTTTGCACGTTTGTGAAATACATCATTGAAAATATACAAAACTTTTTTTAGATTTTTTTAAACTTATAAATATGAAAACAGAAAGAGCACGGGACCTCGGAGGCAAAATGGTTTTCCGGGTTAGCTCTCGGCTCTCGCCAATCCTTTTCGCCGACCACGTAGCGCCCGCGTGCCGCTAGCACGGACTGGGACGTGCGGGCCGTTATACAGAGTGAAATGTTCTAGTAGCAACAAGGACGTAAATGCTAACATACCTCACTCAGAGATCATTGTCATCCACAAGATTGGTAAGTGAATCGTAATGTTTCAGCCAGTCCTGAAGGCAGATCAAGGCTTCAACTGTTTTGCTATCCAACCTACTTCTGTAATCACTAATAACCCGTGATCCGGTGCTAAACGCCGACTCCGATGGTACAACAGAGGCTGGTACGGCAAGGATATCACGAGCTATTCAAGAAAGCACATGGTATTTTGAAGAATGGATGCTCCACCATTGAAGAATATCGAAGTCATCTTTGCGAGGGAATGTTTCCTCTTGCAAATATCTATCAAGCTCATTGGTAGGCTGGCTCTTCTTCTTGCTCAAATGGTGGTCCCAATCAGCTAGAGGGTTAGTTTCTTCCATAACAATATCATCAAAGGTTTCTCCTTGTGTTGACTGATTTGGTGGAGAATACTCCTTGAAGAGGCTGTCAAGGGCCGCTTTTACCTTACCCAAGTGGTCTCCAACATCAGATCCGTAGGCTTGCTCTAGTCGAAACTCTATAAAACCATACTTGAAGCGAGGATCAAAGATGACAGGAATAGAGTTTGCCACATAAGATTCTGTCCAATACTTGTTAAACTTTTCTTGCATTGCTTTAACCATTGATTGGATAACTTGATCCTTTACTGATGCTTCTTTCTCCAACAAAATCTTCACATTCCATATTTCATGAAAGTACAAATTGGATGTAGGATAAGAAGATCCGGAGACAACTTGTGTGGCAGTAACATCACACAGTACTAGTTATTAGGCCAAGACAGGTTGAACTTGACAGAGTACTAGCATAATATAACTTGATGCGTGTGTATTGCAGAATGGAATGCGTGTGTATTGCAGAGGTGTAGCTAGCATGTTTTGCTTCTCGTTTTAGAACGGCGCCGTTTGGGCCATGCGATACTTCGATTCAGTGCCCTTTGATTCAGTAATTACGCCAACTACGAGTTCGACCCGGAGACGCGGCGGCTGACGGTGCACATCCCGGCCGCCTGCGAGGTCGGCTACCGGGACGGCTCCGAGCTGCGCTTCGACACCACGGTGACCGGCACGCTCAACAAAGGCAGCCTGGATTGGAAACCCACCGGATTAATCTGCGTGCTCCCTGGATTAACCGGCGGGAGGTGAAGGCAAGGAGAGAAATCTGCGTGCTCCCTGGATTGGAAACCCACCGGGACGGACTAGCCGTGGATCCTCTCGTCAGGGAGCGGAGGGGAGGGAAGCTCATACCAGGAGTGCGCGCGGCCGTTGATCTCGACGGCGGTGGCTAGCAACGGGCGGAGGGGCGGCTAGCAGCGGCGCTCGGCGGCCCAATACCCTGGCACGGTGGCGGCGCCCAAAGACGCAGGCAGTGGCGGCGCCCAAAGAGAAGGGGAGGACGATTGGACGAAACCCTCGCGGTGGGCCGCTGGCGCTAGCGGCTTTCGCAGGTTTGCCACATACGCCACTTAATTTTCGTGGTAAGCCACATACGCCGTTTAGACTTATTTTGGCGGGCGGCGTATACGGGCCCAGCGGATGCCGCTGCCGTTTACATCCTGACTGATACCTCCGTGCTGCTCTGCATGATCAGTAGGATGTCGATGCTCTGCCGTGCACGGATAAATCGATCGTAAAGCTTTTTCGTCGCTCGATCGCGCGTGGGAGATCATGAGCTTTTTTGTCCATGCTGCTGGATAAAAAGAGCGTCCAACCTTTCTACTTTTGGTTGCTTTCTCATTCTTTCTTGGTAATTATATTCCTTTGGAGGACTACCAGACACATTTGCTAGCGTGTACAGTATGAGTTTGCCAGGCTTCGCTAGGGACGCGTCCCGACCGGCGGTCCGTGTTGAATTTCGTAAAATCAATTTTGATGAATGTGGAAGAAAACACGAAATCGAATAGCTTTTTTTTGTAAATTTAGTCTCGCTGAATTTTGAATGAGAACGCGGAATTGAGGTGTTACGGTCGGTCGACTAGAGCTGAAATTGATCACGAATATGGAATCATATCATCGATAAAGATTTTTTTTTTTTGTGTAGGGACCGTCATGGTTCGGAGTACAAATTGGCGTGAAAAGAAGATGACAAGACACAATAAGGTGAGAGAGTAAAACAAGGTGAGCGAGATATGGTCGATCTACTCCACAGATAATTTGGACTATGATTTCTCGAAACAAAAAAACTTGCAACGTGAAATTTGGGCGGAACAATGAGATGAAACTAGTGTTCATAGGAATTCGGAAACGATCGACCATACGTCCATACGTCACAATATTGGTGAAACTGATCTCCGACCAAAAACACAAAAAGTTCTATCCTTATATCAAATATGATGTAAAATAAGTATCTCTACTATCTAAAAAAACTTAGCACTATGCATTTCGCTCCATCTCTCGTTCATCTTCTCCCATGTCCCTACTCACATTAAATACATTTATTTAATAACCAGTGATCAATCATTACCATAATATACATTCCTTTTTCCACATTATCAATTAATCATCGTATTTTTTTTATCAAATCACAATTATTTTACATTTCTTTTTCGCCATGAATTTATATATGAGAAACTAAAAGGAAAATCATTCCGCTCCTAGCATTTCTCACTCGTGGGAGGGAATCGAGTCTAGCTGCAATGCACCTATATGTCTCGCCCGGGGCCCTTTGTCGCTTTCTTCCTCCTCGCCTCGCCTCTCGCCAACACTAATAAGCCGAAACCGAAGCACGCAGGCCGCACCGCCACTACCTGCCTTTCCTCTTCCCAGCCCCCGCTCCGCACCGGAGCGAACCGATGGAGTTCCTGCTGACTGCGCTCCCCACGGGCGGCGGGGGCGCGGTCGCTGTGGCCGCCGCGGTCGCCGCGCTCGCCGGTAAGGCCGGCATCGTCGGGATGGGCTACAAAGACCGCTCCAACGCGCCCCCAGGTAACGATAGTCTCACCCAATCTCCTCGAAATGCACGCCTGCAGAGTGCAGACCTGCGTAGATCCTGCGATGTTCTTGTTGTTGCTCTGTCTGCGATGTTCTTGTTGTTGCTCTGTTTTTCTTTTTTGGAGGATTTGCCCATTCTTTTTTGGATGATGTCAGGTTTCTTGCAGCCTCCTTTTTAATTTGTGTCTGCGGCTCTCTCCTATTACCTCTGCTTGGGATTCCAACATTGATTCGGACCTAGTACCTATCACACCGAATAACTCCCTTTATTCAGCTTTAATTTTGATTGAGAAGCTTCCTTCACATCGTGTAAGTTCCAGAGCATCGTAAGGTGGCGGGTGAAAATGCTGTTTCTCTTTTTGAAAATTTCACCGTGGTGTCCTGCATCTCCTGGCGATTATGTGGAAGAAACTGGAGTTTCATGGATTGTTCTACCGATGTCTAGTGACATTCTCAACACGGCATATAGTATTTTATTTAGGATAACATATCCCACTCACCTTGTTTCGTCCTGAAATTGGATAAATCACATGCAACATGCTATGCATATTGCGTATGTATAATGGTATATACATACTTCAGAAGTGTCATACTTGGGCTTTTAAGAAACGGTCTTCCTTATGTTATTATATGATATTATATGATCTTGTAATATATTTAATGTGTTTTAATACAGAAGGTATTTATCAGGAGAAAGCGACCCTAATCAGATTTGGAAAACTCTTATGTAAAAGTTTTAAAACTTTACAAAAATGTACTAACATGGTTGCAAGTCTGTAAACTTTCAAGATCTACTCCCTCCGTTTCAATTTAATTGACTTGCTATGCACCAAATATGGATGTATATAGATATGTAACAAGTCTAGATACATCCACATGTGGTGCATAGCAAGTCAATTAAATTGGAACGGAGGGAGTAACTTAGATGTAACATTTCTTTTACTACTGGTCTCGATAAATTATCGAGGCTTATATATGTAGTATCACCTCCTCCAAACAGGTTACTTTAGAATTTGAAAATTTTGAACCTTCACGCGTGGTCTAGATGGATATCAAGCGAACAGGGGTGTTTCAAGCTGATATCTTCCCATCATGACCTATATATAGAGGCACAAGGAAATTATTTCTTTTGCGGTGAAAGGACTATTATGTTTAACTACATTCAATTAGTGTGCATGCGTGCTATTTTTATTTTGGAAAAACCTTCAAATACTTGCTATTTTTAGTTTTTTAAATTTTGAATACCTGGTGCTTTTACTTTTCTATTTTTTATTCTTTAAATTCATTTGAAAATTAACACCTAGCTACTATGACTAACTCGCTAGACATAAAAACATGTCAACATGAAGAATCACATGGCCTCTTTCACTTACCAACATTCCGAGCAGCTCCTTTTTTTTTGCAATCCAATTTCCAAGTCCAGTTTGGTACCCATGCATGGGCATTGAGCAGTCCGGTTGTCACTTCTACAAGGAAAAGTGCCTTTATAAGCTCTCAAAAGGAAAGCTGGACAAGTGATTGAAAACGAGCATTGAGATGTTACCATCGAAATAGATTGGTTCACTTATTTTTCTACATTCTTGCAAAACTGGTAAAGGACATATAGCCATATTTTTGCACTTCTCACAGTTAGTGTCTTGTCAGTTGTCACTAGCTTTCTTAGAATAAGAGGAAAAAAATCCGCGCCAGAAATAAATTAGTATGTTTCTTCATTTTCATGTGTATTTGTTCAAGCACTGGACAGTCTTAAACTTCCTCGTGTAGTGCCATGGGCAAGTTTACGCCCTGTGTGGAGCGTGAGAAATTTCATCTTCCCTATGAAATTGCGCTAATCTGAATTATTCTCATGACTTTGGAGTTCAGATTAGCGCAATTTCATGCTGATTAGCGCAACTATCGTGTTACAACCAATTATCGTGTTACAACCTCTTAACATGACTTTGGAGTTCCAATCAAATATATACTTTGGCAAACTATTAATTTTATCTGAGGAAAATGATGAAATGGAATGCATCCCTGACTGATTAGTGTCACAGTTTCTATGTCTTCCTACTCACTATTCGCCAAAAGGTGTTGGTTCTCGGATAGCAACTGCCGAGAACAACGAGTCCAGATGACCTCTGCCTGTCACAGTAGATCTTCAAATAATGCTAATCAAACCACTTCGGAAAATAGCTATTTGACAGCTTATGTTCCCTGCTTTATGGATGCATAATGATTTCAATATATGTTACACATGGAGCACAAATCAATCGTTTATATATTGTTGCAGCTACTGCGGATTTTAAAACAGGAAACATTCTGAACAGAAGATGTTTTACTGCTGCCATATATTGCAGCATACATTAATTTTTAATAAACTGTATATCTCAACCATGATGGTTGGGTCTTTCTGAGAACTGGGTGCTAACCCAGTGGCAGAGGCTGCGAGTGCGCGCCTAGCCGGCCCGGGTTCGAGTCCCAGCTGCGCCTAAATGGCTGCGCCGAGGCATACTCGAATAAACCGGCCATCTCACCTACCTAACAACGTAAAGTCAAGGGAGGGATCATTCCCCCGTTGACCACGTTTTTGATGGTTGGGTTTTTCTAGATACATGCTGTGATCTGGATTATTCCAGTGCTAAAAAATCACCTCCTCTTGATAATCTGAGCTGATTTAAGTCTCCTAAGAAGGAGAAAAACATTATCACGTCCGACACCAATTGTTTAATTGCCATGCAGCTGTTCCTGGTTTACCGCTTATTGGAAATCTGCACCAGTTGAAAGAAAAAAAGCCCCATAAGACCTTTGCAAAATGGTCTGAAATTTATGGGCCAATATACACTATACAGACTGGGGCATCAACTGTAGCTGTGCTCAACTCAACAGAAGTAGCCAAAGAGGTGATACAAAAATTCACATTTATCATTTCCTACTATTGGTAATCCATGTTTTATGTTGTCCTACATAATATCTTTATTTGCACATCTGGGTTATTGTGGAAATTTAGTCTTGTTAGTCTTCTGTAAGGGTTTTTGTAATATTACTATTATAACACCTTTTAGCTTTATAAAAAATGCATGTATCTTGACGCATTTTGTGTGTAGGTTCACTCATTTTGATCCGTACCTAGTCCACATTGAAATATCTAAAAGGAGTTATAATAGTGAACAGAGGGAGTATGTATGCTTTCGTTGACATAATCTTAGCATTTTGTTATTTCAAATGACAATGTAATAATTCAAATCTAGATACAAGAGATCTTTAAGAAATTAAAGTTTAACACGATAGTTACGCTTGCCTATATTATTCTCATGCTGAAGATAAAACCAATGATTCTAATGAGTTTTCTCACAAATAAAAAAAAGGATTGAAACGTGCTATTAATTGACCATTTTTCCGCAAGAATTATCAACTAAGATAAAAAGTGGTCAATTCATAGCACGTTTCAATCATTTTTTATCTTAGTTGAGTGGTTCTTGCGGTACTACGCAAATTATGTCATATACTTCTTCTTGATATTGGCTGCGATGCAGAACAGATAAATGTTAGCAGCATTTCAGAAATGTGTCACATTTGGATATTAATTTACAAGAACATATATTCTATCCTGTCTCTGCAGGCAATGGTTGCGAAATATTCGTCCATATCTACGAGAAAGCTACCTAAAGCATTGACAGTGCTGACTCGTGATAAAACGATGGTGGCTACAAGTGACTACAATGACTTCCACAAGCTGGTGAAGCGCTTAGTTATGACGGGCATGTTGGGTTCTGCTGCTCAGGTATAAGTCTTAACATACACAGTTTGGTTACCACCTATTGGATAAGCTTACACTTTCAGTTAACTAATGTACCACAACAAAAATGCTTGCAAAATATTTAGAGACAATTTCGGGACACAAGAGACACGATGATGGATAACATGTTAAGCACTCTCCGTACGATGGTGAATGACGACCCACATTCTCCCCTGAACTTCAGAGAAGTTTTCAAGGACGAGCTGTTCCGCCTGTCCTTGGTACAGGTATGTCTACAGTCGTCGTGATATGGCGTGCTCATCATTAGTATCACTTTCTTGATTTGAATCAATCTTCAGATGGTTAATTTATTTTTTGGATAATGGATGCTGCAATTTCAGAGCTTAGGTGAGGATGTAAGTTCAGTCTATGTTAAGGAGTTTGGAAGGGAGGTATCAAAGGAAGAAATCTACCAGGCTACGGTGGTTGACATGATGATGTGCGCAATTGAGGTTGATTGGAGGGATTTCTTCCCATACCTCAGCTGGGTTCCAAACAAGAGCTTCGAAGCAAGACTTCTGTCCACAGAATCAAGGCGAACAGCGGTGGTGCGAGCCTTGATCCATCAGCAGAAGAAAAGAATTGCAAGTGGCGAGGTGGCACATTTGCACATAGCTTGTGACTGTTTTATGTTGTTCCAACTCTTCTATGTGTTATCCTGAAGGCTGAAGCAATAAATTGCGATATGCAGGCAAAGCTATCCTATCTGGACTTCTTGCTAGCGGAGAACACACTGACAGACGAACAATTGATCATGATGGTGTGGGAGACAATCATCGAAGCTGCAGATACTACTTTGGTGACGACAGAGTGGGCTATGTATGAGCTTGCCAAAAACCCAGAAATACAGGCAAGTTTTGTACTCTCTGTTGATGTATTCTGGTATTTATTGCGGGGGCCAAACTGTTAACAATCATATCTTTGCGACATCAGGATCGACTGTACCAGGAGATCCAACAGGTGTGCGGCAACGGTACCGTCACCGAGGATGACCTACGCCGGCTGCCGTTCCTCAACGCCGTATTCCACGAGACGCTGCGGCATCATTCCCCTGTCCCACTGGTGCCTCCGAGGTTCGTCCATGAGACCACCAAACTGGGTGGCTATGATGTTCCAGCCGGAACAGAGGTAATTGACCACCGCAATGACATGGAGTTTTTTTTTTCGAAATGGAGGTTGAGACCCCAACCTTCTGCATCAAAATGATAGACAAAGCGTTTTTATTATATTTTTCATCAAAATAATGCACACAGTCTTTTTATTATATTATTATATTATATTACAAGATAATACACCTACATAAAACAAATGAAGTTTTGGCAGCCATAGATTTCTAAACGAACCACTTGACTGTGTTAGATTGTCATCAACCTGTACGGGTGTAACATGGACAAGGACTGGGAGGAGCCCGAGCAGTGGAGGCCGGAGAGGTTCCTGGACGGGAGGTTTGACGACGCGGACATGTTCAAGACCATGGCGTTCGGCAGCGGGAGGAGAGTCTGCGCCGGGGCGCTGCAGGCGTCCACCATCTCGTGCACCGCCATCGCACGGTTCGTGCAGGAGTTCGCGTGGAGGCTCAAGGAGGGCGACGAGGACAATGTGGACACCATCCAGCTCACCAGCTACAAGCTCCACCCGCTGCATGTGCATATCTCGCCGAGAGCAACGAAGTGAAGTGTTGTTATCAGGGCCGGTCCACAGCTTTTGGGGGCCCTGGGGCAAGACTATGAGAAGGGGCCCTTGATGACATTTCTGATGATGTATTGTAGGAGTATTTCACAAGCAATGAAGTATTTCCCGCGAACAAAAAGCAATCGAGTAAGCAGATCTTTGAACTATAAAACTGACACCACAAACTATCGAACGAACCACACAAACAAATATATAGTTCCACAAAAGATCGCTTTTCACTTCAAAAACTTTTTTTATTGCCATGGGATATGGTATAAATTCACGAACATGAAATGTGTATGAACTTACATCAGTTTCCATCATCCCAATCTGCTATGTTCTTTGCTCCATCTCCATCTTCTCCCGAATAAAACCCTCCAACGAAGGAGAGTAGAGCTGTTTAAACTGAATCGAATTGAGGAACGAGATCAGAGGAGGACGAATGCATAAGATCCTTGAGCGATAGGAAACGAGTAGAACATTGACAATAAGGGGGACTGGGGAGAGAGCTGATTGGGAACGAAATTGTGTATTGGTCTCCATTAATGGTTGCCGTGACCTAGGAAGCGGAAAGGCACAGGAGCGCTGGCGCTGTTCTCCAGGATTGGTAATTGCGGAATTAGGGGGCGAGGAGACGAGTCGCAGTACGGAGACCCTTTGCTTTTGGGCCGTCCTAATTTTTTCACTTGTTTTCCTGGACCTAAGGCAGAAAAACATTCAGTTTATTATTGAACTACAACCTGGACCGGGGCCCCTGTCTCCCGGGGGCCCAGGGCGGCCGCCCCGCTGCCCCGCCCTATGGGCCGGCCCTGGTTGTTATGGTTTGATACTGAAGTGGCAACTAAGCGAGAAGAAATGGCTGTAATCTTCAGAACTTGGCCAAACAAGATGCCATCTTGCATAATACTCCCTCCGTTCCTAAATGTAAGATGTTTTAGGTGTTACACATGTTGTCTACATGCATAATAGAATGAGTGAACATACACATGAAATATGTCTAGATACATTTGTGTGTATATGAATATGGACAAAAGCTAAAACATCTTATATTTGAGAACGGAGGGAGTACTATACTACCTTGTAGCATGGGCGAAAAGTACTGAGTCGTTGGGTGCGAATACTGAATAATGAGAGTTTTCACTTCCTTACTACTGGTCATTATAGTTTTCAGTTTATAGCAAAAGTGAGTTGTTGACTGTCCCTACCATGGTCGCGCGAAAACATTGGAGGGTGTTCGAAGATGAATAATAACACAACCTCCAGTTATTTCCTTTCGCCGTTGGTTTTTTCTTCGGTCGTGGTTTTCAAGTCCTCCCAGCTCTGCACCTAGAGATGCAAGCGGGGTCCCGAATATCCCACTTCTAATTCATTTTGTAGCTCAAAAAATTGTCTCAAAATTTGAACATGGGCGATGGCCAACCCCGCCTTCCCGTTGAGCATGACCTGGGAGGAGGCAGAGGAGCTCCTTCTCGATCCAAAACCTAGCACCTAAGCAATTGGATGAGGCAAGCCCAGTAGACAGAGTCAAAGGCCTCGAAGATATCCAACTTTAGGAAGAAGCTCAAATCTTGTGGGATATAGCTCTCTTAGGCTGCTCCGGACTGAGTTGAAGTATAGGCAATTTTCGGATGAGTTTAATTAGCAAAAACACCATTACATATGCACTAGCAAACTCAACCACATATGACAGATTAGACACATCTATCAGATTTGCATGTGGCCAAAATACTAGTGCAAATAGAGTTCAGGTGGAGGCTCAAGGAGGGCGACGAGGACAAGGTGGACACCATCCATCTCACGAATTACAAGCTCCACCCGCTGCATGTGCATATCTCGCCGAGAGCAACGAAATGAAGTGTTGTTATGGTTTGATAATGAAGTTGTATGGAAGAACTGGTTGTACTTCAGGACTTGGCCCAACAAGATGGCATCATGCATAATATTACTGTACTATAGTACTAGTATCTTGTAGAAATCGATCAAAGATAAATATGAGTCGTGGGTGGCTGCTGGTGAGAATACTGACTAGCTACGGTGACGCGAAAACTTTGCAGGGGTAGCGTTTCACCATGAACAATGACACGACTTTCAGACCATTAAACAATCAAGATAGCATCAAGGGTGGCGGGTGGCTGCCGGTGAAAGGATTTGTGTTCCAGATTCTCTTCCCTTTCCTTTAGCCGCCGTTGGTTTTTTATTATCCAAGTGGTTTTGAAGTCGCCCTGCTCCGCGCCTATATTTGGTCTCGCCTCTCGCCAACGCGAAATAGGTCGAAACCAGAGCCTGCAGCCTTTCCTCCTCCAAACTCCCGCTTCTCACGGACGATGGAGTTCCTGCTGAGTGCGATCCCCACAGGCGGCGGTGGAGCGGTGGCGGCGGCTGCTGTGGCCTTCGGTGGGCTGGCCGTGGCCGCCGCGCTCGCCGGTAAGGCTGGCATCGTCGGGATGGGGCACAAGGACCGCTCCAACGCGCCCCCAGGTGACGATCATATCACCGAATCTCAGAATGCACGCGTGCAGACCTTCGGCCGGCCGGTCGTGTTTGCTGTTCATCGTTATTGCTCTGCTTACCTTCTGGATGTTGTGGTCTCAACCTCCAGAATTTGCTTGAATGTTGTATTTTGCTCGCATGACTTGACCCTATATATAAAGTTACTCCCTCCGATCCATATTAGTGGGCACAACTTTGTCTAGATACACATGTATCTAGTCTAAATACTTAACTAGATACATATGAATTTAGACAAAGCCATGTCCACTAATATGGATCGAAGGGAGTATAAACTTGTGATGTCAAAAAACATGTATTTGTTTGAATACACCGAAGTCAGATGTACAAACTTGTGATGTCAAAAAACATGTATTTGTTTGAATGTTGTATTTTGCTCGCTTGACTTGACCCTATATACAAATGTTAGACGTGTAGTATAAGGACACGTCTTCAGCCGTAATCAAGGAGGTTTAGAATTAGTCTAGATTATTTTCTAAATTGTAATCTCTTTACTTGGCAATCAAGCCACCTTCTTGTACTATATAATCCCACCAAGGGATCCGTATCAATCTAAATGCAACAATTGCAATTGCCTTCATGGTATCAGATTAGGTTTCGATCCTCTCTCCCCATGGCGCCACAATCTACCGCCGCCGACATCGCGGCCGAGGCCGCCGCCAAAGCATCCCTATGGGTGCTCGCGGCCGCCCTCCCAAGCATCCGCGCCGCCGTTCCGGTCACGCTCGAGCTCTCCACCTCCAACTTCCTCCAATGGCGAGGCATGTTCTCCGACGCCGTCGAGAAATATGCCCTCGAAGACCATCTAGATGAGAAGGAGTACCCCACCGATCCCACACCACAGTGGAGTCGGAACGACGCCATCGTCCGATCGTGGCTCAACAGCACCGTCACGCCCGAGCTTCTCACCATGATCGTCGACACCACCGCTCCACTTCCTGCTCACGCCTTGTGGACGCGTCTCTCCAACATCTACCACGACAACGCCGAGACCCGCTCCTCCTACCTCGAGCAAGAGTTCCACGGTCTCCAGCAGGGTTCCATGACCGTGGCGGATTACTGTCGCAAGCAGAAGATTCTCGCCGACGAGCTCAACGCTTTGGGCACAACCATCACCGACAAGCGCCTCGTGCAGAACACACTTCCCGGCCTCGGATCTGGGCTTGCCTACATGCGCACCCTGACCCTCAAACAGCGCCCACTACCGTCGTTCCTCGATGTGCGCTCGTCTCTTCTGCTCGAGGAACTCACGCTGAAGCAGTCTGAGTCGTCCTCCTCTGCCCCGACCGCCTTCGTCGCCCGAGGCATCTCCACGCCTCCAACACCGCACGGTCCAACGGAAACCGTGCCGCCTTCGCGCCGCCCCTACCCATGCCGCAACTTCCAGCAGCGAGGTAGTTGCCAATATGGGGCGCGATGCCGCTTCCTCCACTCCGAACCTCCTCAGCAGCGAGGCGGAAACTCCAACACGTCCGGGAAGGGTTCACAGGCGTCATGGACATCCATGCAAAACCCTTGGGCAGGGTCTATCCAGATGTGGCCAGGTCCGCCACCGCGCCCGCCGCCTCCCGGCCTGCCTCAGGCTCATCATGCCATGATGTTGCCTCCGCCTTCGTGGGCCTACGGTGCTCCCTCGTCCATGCCGTGTCCACCAGGGGTGCCTCCGCCACCCATGCCCTGGATGCAAGGAGCTCCACCGTCCGCTCCGATGCCTGCACCGACATATGCTGCGGCGCCACCGTCTTTCGACCAAGGACAACTCATGCATGCCTTCAACACCATGTCCCTCACACCACCATCTCCGAATGAGTGGATCATGGATTCTGGCGCCTCCGCCCACATGACCGGCAATCAGGGTAACCTTTCACATATCCTCCCCTCCAGCTCTCCTTACCCACATGTCATCGTCGGCAACGGTCATGCCCTTCCTATAACTCGCACTGGCCACACCACCCTTTCTACTCCTAATCACTCGTTTTCTCTTAATAATGTCCTAGTAACACCTAACCTAGTAAAAAAAAATCTTATTTCCGTTCGTAAGTTAACCACTGATAATCTTGTTTTTGTCGAGTTTGATCCTTTTGGTCTCTCTATGAAGGACCTCCGCACCAAGAACGAGATCGTCAGGTGCAATAGTTCCGGCGACCTCTATCCCTTCTGGTGGCCGTCTTCCGCTGCGCACGCCCTCTCCACCACCACGTCGTCATCAACATTGTGGCATCGTCGCCTAGGATATCTCAGTAGTCAAGCTTTGTCGCACCTAGCAAGTGTTTTTTCTTTTCCGTGTAATAAAAATGCTACCGATGATCACCTGTGTCATGCTTGTCAATTAGGAAAACATGTTCGTCTACCTTTTGATACATCTTCTACTCAAACTATTCGTCCTTTTCAGCTTATCCACTGTGATTTATGGACTTCACCTCTTTCTAGCGTGTCTGGTTACAAATACTACTTAGTTGTTCTAGATGATTTCACCCATTACCTTTGGACTTTTCCTTTGCGCGCAAAATCTGACACTTTCTCTACACTTAAACACTTATTTGCCTACGTCTCTACCCAATTTAACACAACTATCCAATCTGTCCAGTGTGACAATGGTCGCGAATTTGACAATAAAACTACTCACCGTTTTCTCCTATCCCTCGGCGCCACCCTTCGCATGTCTTGCCCATACACCTCTTCCCAAAACGGTGAAGCCGAACGTGTCATTCGCTCGACAAATAACATGGTGTGTTCCCTTCTTTTCCAAGCTAGCATGCCACCAACCTACTGGGTTGAAGCTCTACATACTGCCACGTTCCTGTTCAACCTTCACCCTACCAAAACCCTCCAAAACCGTACACCTTACGAAGCTCTTCGCGGCCTCCCTCTACCTCTTGAGCACCTACGGGTTTTCGGTTGCCTTTGCTATCCAAACCTATCCGCTACAGCACCTCACAAACTAGCTCCTCACACAACCGCGTGTGTTTTTCTTGGGTACCCCTCTAACCATCGCGGCTATCGTTGCCTTGACCTCGCGACACATAATATAATAATCTCTCGCCATGTCGTCTTCGACGAAAACACCTTCCCTTTCGCCCAACAATCCACTATACCACCTACTACCACCGATCTCTCCTTTCTTTATGATCATCCTATCATGCTACCATCTAACATTACACCACTTGCACCCATGCCGCAAACACCCATTCCACCCGAGCCACACACGCCACCGCATACTCCTCCTCTCACACCTCAACCCACTCCTCCAGCTTCGCCAGTAATTTTAGCCCCTGTCGGCCCTCCACTCGTCGACAACACCCACTCCATGTTTACTCGTGGAAAACGTGGCATGTCTAAACCTGTCGACCGTCTTAATCTTTTGGCTGATATTCTTAGTCCACTACCCAAGAGCTACCGGGGTGCTCTCAAGGACCCTAATTGGCACTCCGCTATGATGGACGAATTCAGTGCACTGCAGACTAATCGGACATGGGATCTTGTTCCTCGTCCATCTGGCGCCAATGTCGTAACTGGCAAGTGGATTTTTCGGCACAAGGTTAAGCCGGATGGGTCTTTGGATCGATACAAAGCCCGCTGAGTCCTCTGTGGCTTTACCCAGCGCGCAGGCGTTGATTATGGAGAAACTTTCAGCCCGGTGATACCCACAAGTATAGGGGATCGTTGAAATCTTCAATGTGTAAGTATTAGTATCGATCCCACGAGGAGTAGAAGGTATAAGTATTTATCCTCTCAAATAAGAGTGTCACTTCTCTTATTATCTATGCACTAGACAAACTAAAATGATTAAATGATGCAAGTGTTTTTGGGTTTTTGGTGTAGAGTTTGCAATAAAGTAAAAGGCTGAAAATAAAATATGATGAGTGAAAGCTCTCAAAGAGAGAAAGCCCAATCCTCTATGCAGCAAGAGGACAAGCTTAAGTGTGTGTTTCTTATGCGTGGAAAACGTTCCCAAGGGCTACATGGATTTCATAGCATAGATATTTCTAGAACAGCAAGGTAAACATTTTGTCAAGTTTTAATCTTCTTTGGACGGAACCATAATTAGGTGTAGCTAAATAAATAAACTAAACCCCTTATGATGTTTCTTATGGCCAAGTAAATGACTGCACAAGAGTTATTAAGACATAGAGTCCCACCATAGCCTTAAACTCTAAGGTCCCCGATATAAATCCCCTCCTAATGATACTTCAAGTATTAGACCACAGGTTTACGTGTCCTCCCAGGTCCTACCCATTCCATCACATTAGTGTGATCACCTTCATGCATTACTCAACATATGTGTGCACCCATACGTTGTACAATAAGATAATCATAAAAGATAAAAACTTGACCAAATACTCAATACATGAACATTTCATAGCATAGAATATCTATGCTATGGATTTCATAGCATAGATATTTCTAGAACAACAAGGTAAACATTTTGTCAAGTTTTAATCTTCTTTGGACGGAGCCATAATTAGGTGTAGCTAAATAAATAAACTAAACCCCTTATGATGTTTCTTATGGCCAAGTAAATGACTGCACAAGAGTTATTAAGACATAGAGTCCCACCATAGCCTTAAACTCTAAGGTCCCCGATATAAATCCCCTCCTAATGATACTTCATGTATTAGACCACAGGTTTACGTGTCCTCCCAGGTCCTACCCATTCCATCACATTAGTGTGATCACCTTCATGCATTACTCAACATATGTGTGCACCCATACGTTGTACAATAAGATAATCATAAAAGATAAAAACTTGACCAAATACTCAATACATGAACATTTCATAGCATAGATATCTATGCTATGGATTTCATAGCATAGATATTTCTAGAACAACAAGGTAAACATTTTGTCAAGTTTTAATCTTCTTTGGACGGAGCCATAATTAGGTGTAGCTAAATAAATAAACTAAACCCCTTATGATGTTTCTTATGGCCAAGTAAATGACTGCACAAGAGTTATTAAGACATAGAGTCCCACCATAGGCTTAAACTCTAAGGTCCCCGATATAAATCCCCTCCTAATGATACTTCATGTATTAGACCACAGGTTTACGTGTCCTCCCAGGTCCTACCCATTCCATCACATTAGTGTGATCACCTTCATGCATTACTCAACATATGTGTGCACCCATACGTTGTACAATAAGATAATCATAAAAGATAAAAACTTGACCAAATACTCAATACATGTTAAGTGGAAATCATTACCAATCCATCCTATGCCCCCAGGAACATGAGAGAACTACTCACAACGCGAAGACATGATATGATTCAATGGTATAGGTTATACAACACAATCTGAAAATATAATCTCCCCACAAAACAATGACAAGTAGCAATTCACAAACATGTAGAATAGTACTTAGACAATAACTAGGGTTCGAACAATCTCAAACTATGAGGGGGGTGAAGTGGATCACGAAGATGGTGATGGAGATGGTGCGGTCTTGACGGTGGTGTTGATGGAGACTCCGGAGGGGGGATGGAGGAGCCTTCCGGAGGTGATCCGGCGGCGTTTCCCCCTCCAATCTTCTCCGGCGACAGCCTTCTGACTCTCTGTTTCATGGTTTTGTGTTTCTCCGCCGCCTCCTGCGAAACTCTCGGGGGACTATTTTTATAGTCGGTTTTAGGTCAAGACGAAGCCACGGAGATGAAAACGGACGGCATCGGAGCCATGAGGGGGAAAAGAGGGTGCCTCACGCGGCCAGGGAATCTGGCCGCGTGGGACCACCTATTTCCAGCTGGTTGGGCTTCTGGTCTTCATTTTCAGCCCATTGCGTTCGTCTCGAAAATTCTGAACCGTGCTCTTTGGCCTTGCCCTTTTTGGAGTCCCGAAGCTCCCGGAAAGTCCGAAACACTAAAAAAGACGTTTTCAAAACAGAGTTAGAACCAAAAGAGGGGGGATTGTTTAGAAAATCCCCGAAATCATTATAAAACATGAATATAACATCATATAAGTTGCAAATATGTAGGAATATCTAATAATAACATGCAAAGTTCATGTATGCATTTTACATGCATCAACATCCCCAAGCTTAACCTATACTCGTCCTCGAGTATGAAGGTGATAAAACTAACATGGACTTTGCATTTTAATACTATCAATGGATATCAAAGATGATTACTATTGCTACATAAAGTCAAATGATTCATTCTCAAAGGAGTAGCAATATACAAGATAGATTATGAAGTGATATCAAATATTCAATGTAAGGATGTTCAATGATAATTCACAAAGTGTAACATAGAAGAAAGTACTATGGACCAAATGTATGCATAATGAAAAGTAAAAACATCCTATAATGGTCATAGAGTACTCTTGTAAATCTGAATATAAAAGGTGGACACTTTGGAAAGATATATAATGAGTAGAGGTAAAGCATGAATAAGTTTCATCTAACTTCCAAATGCTTCTACTTAAGTTAATGTTTGCAATGTGGTATTCATTGGTGTCAAGCTCTCATTACCCCTATCATAGCATCTTGAATGGTTAAAGTTTAAAGTGAAAGCAAATATGAGTAGTATGCTTGACAAAGTATGGGTTGAATGTCTCATGCCCCGTGAATACGAGTACCTACACCACGGTGTTACTCAACTTGGGACACAAAAGCAAGTTCAAGTTAAGGTCATTGTAAGTAATATAATAGCGTCATCAAGAGCGTCAACTGGGGTACCTCTTGTCCCAGGACATGGAACAAGCCCATGTCAAAATGACAAGACAAACAAACAAAATGAACAATCTCCACACCTTTTTATTTACTATTGGTATAGCTTTTTATTGTGGGGTGCATCACTGAAGGTTCACCATAGCATGTAAGTAAATTTCCACCATGAATGATGCATGGCTTAGATTAGCGGCCCAGGCATCTCTCTAGCCATTTATACAAACTCATTAAACTTACTAAGTTTCCCATTTATTTGGCACCATGATAAGCATCCATAAACAAAAGTACATGATATCAACTAAATATAAAGAGCACGTTGAAAGCTTGCCATGTGACAGCACATATGAGCTAACTCTTGTCAAGCTCACAACTTCATAATTTTAATCACAATGGGTCATGTTTATTAAGTGCAATAAAAGTAAAGTGTGCATCAAGTTCGTGAGAGCTCTTTAACCAACTTTTCCCATAACAATCAATAACATAAGCATTTTAATTAAATAGATAATACAATATAACATGATAAACATACTCGGAATAGCATAAAGCTAATAGGTAGATATGGTGGACTCACTGGAAAAACTTTGGTTGAAGGTGTTGGAAAACAAGTTTTTACTTGTTGGAATTTTTGGGCTAGCAAGAGGGAGAAAGTTGACCGTCTAAATGCATGCATAAGTGTCCATAGAACTAACCAATCCATGTTAAACAAAGTAAAGTAACATTCAGCATCAAAACATGAATAAAAGATAGCTCTTGATAAAACACTTGCAAATTAATATTCATTAAAAAGCATATGAATCATGCAACTATATGTATCTTTTTGAATCAACTCAAACATCCCTTTCCCAATCTTTTTAATAGCATCCAACTTAATTCAACCCAAATTTCCAGTAGCTCTCTCATATATAAATGATAGTGGTGGTCTCAAGACAAACAAAAATAAACCGAAATAAAAAGCAAATAAAAGACGCTCCAAGTTTATGTGATAAAGTGCATTGATCGAAAAACAGAAGTTAGACGTGTGCAAACCGAGAGTGTGTTGGTCCAGTGGGGTTGTCTTCACATCCCCAAGCTTATGGTCTTCACCATCCTTGGATAGCTCTTGGTGCATCTCCTCTAATCCCTGTGAAAAAACTTCAAAACACGTTTCTCCCATTTCTTTTCTGTGGGGTGACATTAGTAGTGATAGACAAATGAATTGCTTGCTGCATAAAATCCTTAAACAAAAATTCATATGAATGTCCAAAAGTGTATAATGTTGTATGCCTACTTATAAACTCAATTGGATCAAAAAGATTCAAGTTAAAAGTTCAAAGAATGCATCAAACAAAATGGGACAGAATCTGTCCAAAAAACAGCAGCAGCAAAACGTATTTTTCTACCCTACTTAAATATGTCGAAAAAATCTGAAAAAATTCATGCTTACAGAGGATGAAAAGTTGCAACTACAGTTCAAATATGAGCTCATTCGGAGTTACAGAATAGGAATTAAAAATCATACCGTGCACAGATTCGTGCTGGAATAAAATCTCCGAATATAATAGCAACTTTTTCAATCCAAAATAGGTAAAACTTGGCACTTTATTAAAATTCCAGAAAAAACTAAAAACTAAGTCTCTTGTTACAGCAAGAGGACACAAAGAAAATCAAAAGTAAAAACAACCGGGTTGCCTCCCGTAAAGCGCTTTCTTTATAGCCATATAGCTAGGCTTACTTACTTGGTATCAAGATGGTTGGAGTGAGGTGGCTTGGCATCCCCAAGCTTAAATTCTTGTACTTACATGATATATGTAGAGTGAGCCTAGGGGTAACATCCCCAAGCTTGAGTGTTTGTCCCTCTTGATCATTGTTCATCACCCTCAACTCTTCCACTTGAAAATTCTCTTTACACAAAACTCATCATAAAACTTGATTAGAGGGGTTAGTGTCTCCATAAATTAAATCCACATAGGTACAGCAAAGACATATCATGAGTTGATTCTAAACATTAGCTACTGTTACTATGGTTGTGTATTGCTCTTTGATCAATAGAACCACACAAAACACAAGTAATGAGAGTAATGCAAAATAAAGACAGAATCTGTCAAAAACTGGACAGCCCGTAAAGAGTGAATTTTCAGAGGCACTTACGTTGCTCAAATCAGAAAACTTTGAACTAATGAAATGTGTAATAATAACTGAATATTGCTGTCGTAAAATATCAGGTCAAAATTCCTCTTCTGTGATTTTAACATTTTTCGCAGTGAAGCTTAGGAATCTGTTTTCTGGACAGCAAATCACTATTGTTTGATCCTACCTCTCAAAAGAGGTTATTCTTGCCATAAAGATGAAAAATAAGATACAAAGGTGTTGTTACAGTAGTAAACAAGCACCTTGACTCAAAAACCAAAACTTAAACTGAAGATAAAAAAATAAAAAAGAAACAAAAAGAACTAAGAAAGAATCAAGAGAAACAAATAAAGAAGAAGAAAATATTTTTGTTGTTTTTGATTTAGCAAAAGGCAAAAGAAGAAGCAAATATATACAACATAAACACTCTTTTTATTTGGTTTTAGCTTTGGGAAAAGTTTTAATGATAGAGACTTTGCAATGGTTCCATTGGCATGAACAACACATGTTCAAGGTCGACCCCAACTTCTCCATTACTCATCCTTCTCATTTACTTTCCCAAATTTTATATAAAGTGAAAATCTTAAACTAGCAATTAGAAAACAGTAGGTAAAGTTATTTTGCATGTTCTCAAGATATAAAGGTGTGCTCAAACCGAATAGGAAATAAAAGCATAAAGAGCACAACACAAAACATTAAACCATTAACTTTTAAGTCTAACTCCTTTTCTATGCATTGGCATTTTATATATGAATAAATAGCAGCAATTTTGTGGTAACCAATGCATGTAATGATCAGTAGGTTGCATTTTAAATAACATAGAAACATAAATATAAGTCTTTCTTCCTCTCTCATAATAGTTACAAGTAGTGGAACCAAATTTGATAAAACAACTATTAGATTGGTGCAACTTTGCAAACTTAGGAACATATAAAGGATTATTAAAACTATCATGTAAGATATTAGCATGTTTTCCTCTCTCAAAATAATTGCAAGAAACATCATAAACATGATGGTTGTGGGTGGAATGGTTATTAGTGCAAGATAATTTCAGCCCACATAAGTACTTTTCAACATATAAAAGCTTCTCCTCCATGGTGTGAATAGGAGAATTCAAAAATAAAGTAGGACTCTCATAAGTGAGAGTGTTGTCACAAGCAGCAAGTATATCATTTTTATCCTCACATAAAGTAATAACAGCTAAACATGGAGGATTATCAATAAGCATAGGTCCATCATCTAGAGTACTATCATAAAACATGTCTAAACCATACTCCTCATCATCATCAAAATTATTATCAATAATGTTATCATTAGGCATAGGTTGATATTCCTCCTCATTATCAGAATCATAAGAACAAAGTTTATCATCAACAAAAAATTAGTGTTACCCTCATCCATAGGTGGTGAAGGTGGAAGTTCCCTCTCTTCATTCTCTAGTTGTTCATCATTTTCATCATCTTCTTGGGGTTGCACGGGCATCCCCAAGCTTAGGTTTTTATCCTCCTCTTCACATACTTCCTCTTCCAAGCTTATGTTTTCATCATCTTCTTCCTGCAAAACATCAGTACTTTCTTGGGTAGCTCTCTTCCTTGTGTCAACAACATAGATATTTTCATTAAATTCAACAATGCAGAGATCAATGATAGTGGCAATCAAAACTTTAAATTGAGAAGCTATAGGGCAGGTTTCATGTTCATCAATGAAGGTGTATAATTCATAGGCTGCCATAAAAATAACAAATTGCTCTACTTCTTCCATCCCTAAGTGAGCATAATTCCATGTATGATAAGTTGCAATAACATGTTCTTTATTGGAAGGGCATTGGAATTCAAAGTGTCTAAAGTATTCAGAGCAACAAATTTCTTCCTCATGATAATTAAGCAGCCCACTAGCAATTTTATTTAGAAGCTCTATGTAGCCTCCTAATCTTTTCCCTTCATTTGATTTTCTAAATTCAGCAGCTATCATGGCGTTTTCATAATAGTTTTCCATTTTCTAATTTTTTTGTTTTTGCTTTTTGATATAAATAACTGAAAGTAAAACTCTTTACTTGGCAACCAAGACACCTCCTTGTACTATATAATCCCACCAAGGGATCCATATCAATCTAAGTGCAACAATTGCAATTGCCTTCAACAAAGAATTTGCCAAAATACTTTGTAGTCATTTGACTACATAGTTAGAGTGTGGCTCCGCCACTGGTCTCTACCTCTTTTTTCATTTGTGTTTGAAATCGTAGCTTCTTTGCCAGTGACGGAGGTACGGTGAAAAACATGCACGGGCCAGTCTAAAGGACATCCCAATAAAATTGGCAAAACCTATTTATCACGCAGTCAGCCGGACCAGTAGGGTCTATTCCGGACATTTTTTTTCGTTTCACTTTTTTTTCATGTTGGTGTTTCTTTTCCCTTTTTTTTATTTTTCTGTCTTATTTTTCTTTATTTCCTTTTTATTTTTTGTTTCTTTTCCTTCTTATTTTGTTCTATTTTCTATTGTCTTTTTATTTTATGTTTCGTATTTTTTCGGTTTTATTAAACAAATATTTATGTGGTGGAAAAATATTAGTAATTTTTGTTCAACTAAGACAAATGCTCTTATTCAAAAATAATTTAAGTAAGATAAATATTTTTATTAAAAATCGTTCAAATAAGATAACTATTTCTCGCTGAAAAACTGTTTAGATAACATAAATATTCATATGGAAAAAACATTTTAAAATATAAATGTTCTTATTTGTAAAACCATTCAAATAATATAAATGCTCTTATTAAAAAAGTTCAAATAAGATAAATGTTTTTTTCTAAAATCCATTCAACTGACGTAGATGTTCTTTACTGGGGCAAACGTACACGTAAAAAAAATTTACTTGCAAAAACAGAAAAGAATAAACAAATCACAAAAAAGAAAAAAAAATAGAAAACCCAAAACCGTACATGCTTATTGGGCCGTGCTAAACATGGCCCATAGTTTTGATCCTGTGCGGCCCATTTTTAGACCCTTCAGGCGGAGCCCTGTCTGCTCCACGCTGGTACGCAAAGAGGAGCTCCCAATAATATTTAGGGCCTGTTTGTTACCGCTTCAGTTTCAGCTTTTAGGGTCGAGAAGTGGCAGCGCAAACAAACAACGAAAAATAGGAAAGCGCTTGACAGAATCGCGGTAGGAAAATGAACTAGCTCGTGGGCGAGAGCGAAAGCTGGGCGAGAGGAGCTTCCCGAGCTTTTCCCCTGCTTCCCGAGATGCAACGGACGGAAATGCCCTCCATACTTCAGGTTATTTATAGAAATCGTGCCATCGCAATATATATGTAAACGAACCGTGCAAATGGATCGAATCCACCGTCCCCAGCCTCATTTCCCTCCTCTCCCGCACAGCCATGGTGAGCTAGGGTTTCGTCGCCGCCGTTCCCCTCCGCCGCCGCTGCAGGCTCGGTCGCCGTTCCACGCCGTCTCGTCCTCCGCTCCCTCCACCGCGGCTGCCGGTCTTCTTCCCCGATACCTTGAGCTCATCGCCATCGAAGCCGCTCCAACGGGTCGATCCCGTCGCCACTGGTCGTCGGCCACCGGAGCCCTGCAGACCGCCGCCGCTGCGCTGCTTCGTCTACTTCGTGTGGCGCCATTCCCGTGTGCGCTGTCCCCGCCAGTCCATTATCGCCAACCGTCCAGTACCGTGGAGAACCAGGTCCTGCTCCGACCCAAACCGTTCGCCGACGACATCTTCGTCCAGTGGCAAGGTGAAGCCATTCACCCCTCTTTCTCTCTCTCTTGGTATTATTTGTGTGCGATTGGGATACATGGCCGGCAGTGTGTGTTTGTGTGTGTTGTGGAATATGACCAGAAATCATGATGGAGATAGATACAAATGAAATATGATATTTTGATGTATTTGCAATTTGATATGATGCATGTAAAATGCATACATGAACTTTACATTTTATTACATGTTATTCCATGTTATTTGCATCATATAAGGGTTATATTCATGATTTATATTGAGTTTTGGGGATAATTAACAATTTTCCCATTTTTCTGGAATTAACCCTGCACCGTCAGAAAACCCCTTTTTCTATATTTTTACGTTTCAGGCAACCAAATCACGTCATAATGACCTGAGATTTTACGGGGATCACTTTTTTGGAAGGAACAAAACGTAGGCGCAAAGGAAACGAAGAAACGGAGACCAGAAGGCCGAAAGGGGTGGGCCCACGCGGCCAGATTCCCTGACCGCATGGGACCCACCAAGTTGGCCCTCGAGCCTCCGCTGCCGTCGATCTTTCTTCCCGAAGCTTCGTCTTGACGTAAAAACGACTATATATAGACCCCCCAGGGCTTTCGCGAAACAGAGCGCCGCCGAAACACAGAAACCATGAAACAGAGACCTAGAGCTGAAGATTGGAGGGGGAAAACTCCGGCGGGGCGCTGCCGGGGTGGTCTCCTTCTCCTCCAACAACATCTCCACCGACACCATGATGAAGAGGGAGTAGTCCACCCCTGGACTATGGGTTTGTGGAAGTAACTTATGTATCTCTCCTCTCTATGAGCTTCACTAATTAGTACCGTATGAGCTGCTGAACATGATTACGGTCATATATGTAATTCCTTTGTGGTGGATCTTTATTATGAGTTAATACATGTTTGAGATTGCAATGGTTTTGTTTCAGTTATGAAAGTAGATACATATTATGTACCCCGTTCTTATTTACTTGTCATGATCAAGCATGTTTATGAGAGCATGTGAGGGGGAACGTGTGCATTAGTTGGAGTAACGGGGGGTGGCTAGTGCAGTGAACGTGACAGATAGTTCTGCGATCCACTTGGGTTTTCTACCTTACTTTGTTGCCTCACTAGGGATAAACAAAAATACCATGCTACCGGAGAGTGGATGTGACCTTGGCCACTACCTCCATGACTAGATCTAGCATGTTCTTATTTTAACTTCATGTCATTGAACTTATTGCTATGCTCTGATTTATCTTAATTACTAAGGTGTTATGATTTAGTTCGCATCTTGCTGGAGCATAAGAGAGCGAACAACTTATACTTGAGATCTCTATGTTAAGACGTGATGCCCATATTATTAATAACTTGTCAAACCATGTTTTGCCATCTTTCATGTTAATTTTAGTGTTCCATTGTCTACCACGTTATCAACAGAGAGTGCATTTGTGAAACCATGAACCCCGGTCCATTTTTAATCATAAGAAACACCTTTCCAACACTTTTATCACCACTTTTGTTTGCTGCCATTTTTAATTCCGAAAATACAAAAACACTTTCACATCTTGCATACATTATAAAAAAACCAAAAATATCATTTACCATTGTTTCCACCATCATTGCATATTTATTTTACCATCATTGCATATTTACTACTGTTTGCATATTTATTTTATTATCATTCTCACACCTTGTGCTTGACAACCACTTGGTGATGTTGAGGGCACAAAACAATTTATTTTGTTGCAGGTTCCCAAGAGAAGGATAAGGAGATAACACCTGAAATACTGGTTCCCCGAGAGTTCGATATTAAACCCTCGAGTCACCCCTCGTAGGGAAAACTGTCTTCCACTACTACATACACTCTGCACTTGGAGTCTCAACCTAACCCATTTACTATTCACGCAGGTGATGCATGTAAAATGCATATATGAACTTTGCACTTTAATTGCTTATATTCCAATCATATTTGCATCATATAAGGGTTATATCAATGTTTTATCATGATTTTGGGAATACTTCATAGTTTTCCCATTTATTTGGAATTAACCCTGCACAGGCAGAAAACCCTAGTTTTGTATTTTAATGTTTCAGGGACCCAAACGTCAACGAAATCACCCGGAAATTTACGGGCGTCAATATTTGGAAGGAAGAAGGACTACGGAAAAAGGAAGCAAACAAACGGAGACCCGAGGGCCAAACGAGCATGGCCCACGCGGCCACAGTACCAGGCCGCGTGGGACCCACCCGTTTGGGCCTCGTGGCTCCGTTGCCGTCGATCTTTGCTCCACCGCCTTCGTCTTGACCTAAAAATGCCTATAAAAAAGGTCCCCCGTCGTTCTCTGGAAGGAGCGCCGTAGAAACATAGAAACACCGAAACGGAGATCAGGAGCTGCAGATTGGAGGGGGAAAACTCTGGCGGGGCGCTACCGGCGTGGTCTCCACCTTCTCCATCGACTTCTCCACCGTCTCCATGATGAAGAGGGAGTAGTCCACCTCTGGACTATGGGTTTGTGGAAGTAACTTATGTATCTCTCCTCTCTTGAGTTTCACTAATTAGTACTGTATGAGCTGCTGAACATGATTACGGTCACCGTTGTAATACTTTTGTGGTGGATCTTTATGAGTTAATATATGTTTGAGATTGCAATGTTTGTTTCAGTTATGAGTATAGATGCATATTATGTACCCCGTTCTTGTTTACTTGTTTTGATCAAGCATGTTTATGAGAGCGTGTGAGGGGGAACGTGTGCATTAGTTGGAGTAACGGGGGTGGCTAGTGCAGTGAACGTGAGAGAAAGTTCTGCGATCCACTTTGGTATCTTTACCTTACTTTGTTACCTCACTAGGGATAAACTAAAATACCATGCTACCGGGGATGTGGGCGTGACCATTGCCACTACTCCATGACTAGATCTAGCATGTTCTTATTTTCACTTCATGTCATGATACTTATTGCTATACTTTGAGTTATCTTAATTACTGAGGTGTTATGATTTAGTTCGCATCTTGGTGGAGTATAAGAGAGGTTAATAACCAAAAGATCTCTATGTTAGGACGTGATGCCCATATATCTAAGTAACTTGTTATCAAACCCTGTGTTGCAATCTCATATGTTAACTTTGTGTGTTCCATTGTCTACCACTTTATAAAGAGAGAGTGCATTTGTGAAACCATGAACCCCAGTCCATTTTTAATCATAAGAAACACCTTTCCAACACCATATACCACTTTTATATTTTCAGCCATCATTAAATCCGAAAATACAAAAATACTTTTCATCTTGCATACATCATTTAAAAACCCAAAAATATCATTTACCATTGCATCCACCATCATTGCATATTTATTTCCTGTTTGCATTGCATAACTATCCTGATATCATTCTTACACCTTGTGCTTGACAACCACAGGTGAGGTTGAGGACCAAAACAATCTAACCTTGTTTTGTAGGTAACCAAAAGAAGGATAAGAAGATAAATCTACCACTTCAGATTCCCCGAGAGTTCGATATTAAACCCTCGAGTCACCCCTCGTGGGGAAAACTGTCTTCCACTATACTATACACTCTGCACTTGGAGTCTCAACCTAAATCCCGTTATTTGTGCAGGCATCAAGACTTGCTCTTCGGGATCATCAGCAGGTAACCACGCGAAGGGTCAGCAAAGTGTTTTCTGACGCCGTTGTGGGGTAATCACGTGAAGGGCCATCAAGACCGTTTTCTGGCGCCGTTGCCGGGGAACCATAGCTGAAAGGTTTATCCAAGGATCACTCACATCAAGTCAACTTCATCACCAACTTGTGTAACAACCTAAGCTTGGGGAGGTTGCACCTACGTGAGCATCATCTTATCCATCTTTACCTACAATCATTTTATTTTGTTTTGTTCTTGTCTTGCATATCATCTTTATATTTCGGTTTGCATATTTATATTCAGTTTTGCATTTTGTGTTGCATTTGTTATTTCAGTTGCATTAGTGTCATTTTACTTTCAGTTTTGCATAAAAAATTAAAAACACATAAAAACTTGTTAAAATGGGAGATAGAACTAAATTGTGTGACTACACAAACACTCCTAATGATCAATTTATTGCTAAGCCTATCACCACACCTGAGATTACTGCTGAGAGCTATGAAGTTAGTCCTAGTTTGTTAAACTTGATAACTAGGGAACAATTTGGTGGTAGTGCTGTTGAGGATGCCTCTATGCATCTTCATGATTTTATTGAAATCTGTGACATGCAAAAGTTTAAAAATGTTGAAAGTAATGTCTTAAAACTGAAGTTATTTCCTTTCTCACTTAGAGGAAAAGCTAAAGAGTGGCTACATTCATTACCTACTGGTAGTATTAATTCTTGGGATGATTTAAAAGAAGCTTTCATTAAGAAATATTATCCCCCTGTTAAAATACTGCAAAATAGAAACAATATCCTCTCTTTTAGGCAAAATGAAAATGAACATGTTGCCATGGCTTGGGATAGGATTAAACTCATGCTTAGAACTTGTCCATCACATGGGGTTAATGAATGGACCATTTTACACTCTTTTTACAATGGTCTAAATTACATGTCTAGAAATATACTTGATTCAGCTGCTGGAGGTGCTTTCATGGGAAAAACTATATTAGAAGCTAAGAACATTTTGGAAAGTATCTTGCAAAATTATAGTCAATGGCATACTGATAGAGCACCTAGTTCATCTAAGAAAGTGAACTCTATAGAAGAAACAAATGATTTGTCATCTAAAATGGACACCATTCTTGCTTTTATTAATAAACAAAATTTTGAAAATATGCCTTTGCAAGAACTAGTTGGTAATAATCCTGAAAATGTTGATGTCAACTTCATTAGGAACTATGGTAATAATGGGTATGGTAATAACAATTATAACTCTTATAATAAACCCCCATATGTTCCTAACAACCGTCCTTTAGTGCCATATCCTAATGCTAATGATAAATGGAAGCCTATGTCATCAAGCAATGATAATTTCGAAGCAAATAAAATTCTTATTGAACAAGTTGCTAGTCATAATACCATGATACAAGAGTTGAATAAATCTGTTGCTTCTATTAGTTCTGATATTAGAGGTTTACAACTCCAAGCTGCAGGACTAGACAAAGCCTTGTCAAAACTAGCTGATAATCAAGCCACTTTATTGAGTATGTCTGCAGGGAAACCACAAGCACCACCCACGGTTGGGATGAATTCTATTAATATTGCTGAAAGTGTCCCTTCTACTTTGGAGGGAACTCTTAATGAACTGCTTGAATATCCTGAATATTTGTTGCCATTTATGTCTCAACTTGTTGGTTTAAAGGAAGAAGTTAATGAAACTAAAAATGATGAATCTCTTATGTTAGTCGAGTTAGAAAGAAAAGTTGAGGAAGTTAAAATGCTTAGTGAAGTTAAGGAACCATTTGTTGATTTAGAGAAGTGTAGCTTGCATGAATTAATTTCTATCTTACAAAAATTTGCAAGTGATCCTTCTGTTAATATTAACCAGCTGGTTTTGGTTCCTATATTGCTAATCATGTCTTAAAAGAAAAGATTGCTAGGTACAATCAAGAAGCTATGATACCACCTAAGCTTGGGGATATCTGGATCCCTAAGGTACTAGTAACCATTGGAAAAGAGACACACCATGCCATTTTAGATCTAGGATCTAGTGTCTCTATATTATCTAAAGAACTATATGAAGTCCTTGAACTTAAAAATATTGAGAAATGCTCTATTGAACTTGCACTTGCTGATGATTCCATTAGACATGCTCTAGGAAAAGTAAGTGATGTTATGGTAGAGTTACACATGACTTTTGTGCCTGTTGATTTTCTAATCATGGACATGGGGAATAAAACCTCTAGTCCTATTATTTTGGGAAGACCTTTTCTTCGTACTACAGGTGCCATTATTGATTCAAAGGAAGGGAATGTGAAGTTTCAGTTTCCACACAAGAAGAGCATGGAACACTTCCCAAGGAAGAGGGACACACCAAGGTTCAAGCTCCCTCATGAGCTACGTCCCCTTTGATTATCAAGTAAGTAAGCCTAGCTATATGGCTATAAAGAAAGCGCTTTACGGGAGGCAACCCGGTTGTTTTTGTTTGAGATTTTCTTTGAGTCCTCTTGCTGTAACAAGAGAGTAGTTTGTTAGTTTTGTTTCTGGATTTTTAATAAAGAACCAAGTTTTACCTATTTTGGGTTTGAAAAGTTGCTATTCATTTTCGGAGAGTTTTCTGCCTGCACGAAGTCTGTGCACGGTTTGATTTTTCATTTTTTATCTGTAACTCCGATTGAGCTGTAATTTGAACAGTAGCTTCAACTTTTCATCCTCTGCACACGTGATTTTTAGAGATTTTTCACGAGTTTAAGTAGGGTAGAAAAATGCGTTTTGCTGCTGCTGTTTTTCTGGACAGATTCTGTCTTGATATTGTTTGATGCATTCTTTGAGCTTTTTGCTTGAATCTTTTTGATTCAATTGAGTTTATGAGTAGGCATACAACATTATATACTCTCTGGACATTCATATGAATTTTTGCCTAAGGATTTTATGCAGCAAGGAACCTATTTGTTTATCACTACTAATATCACCCCACAGAAAAAAATGGGAGAAACGGTGTTTTGAAGTTTTTTCACAGGGATTAGAGGAGCTGCACCAAGAGCTATCCAAGGATGGTGAAGACCATAAGCTTGGGGATGTCAAGACAACCCCACTAGACCAACACACTCTCGGTTTGCACACGTCTAACTTCTGTTTTTCGATCAAAGCACTTTATCGTATAAACTTGGAGCGTCTTTTTTTTGCTTTTGTTATTTCGGTTTGTTAATAAGACCACCACTATCATTTATATATGAGAGAGCTACTGGAAGTTTGGGTTGAATTATGTTGGATGCTATTAAATATATTGGGATAGGGATGTTTGAGTTGATTTTAAAAGATACATATAGTTGCATAATTCATGTGCTTTGAATGAATTTAATTTGCAAGTGTTTTCAAGAGCTATCTTTTACCATGTTTAGATGTTGAATTTTAACTTTACTTGGTTTAACATGGATTGATTAGTTCTATGGACACTTATGCATGCATTTAGATGGTCAACTTTCTCCCTATTGCTAGCCCAAAAATTACAACAAGTAAAAAGCTTGTTTCCCAACACCTTCAACCAAAGTTTTTCCAGTGAGTCCACCATATCTACCTATTAGCTTTATGCTATTCCAAGTATGTTTATCATGTTATATTGTGTTATCTACATTTCTGAATTTAAATGCTTATGTTATTGATTGTCATGGGAAAAATTGGTTAAAAGCTCTCACGAACTTGATGCACAATTTACTTTTATTGCATTTAATAAGCATGAACCATTGTGATTAAAATTATGAAGTTGTGGGCTTGACAATAGTTTTGGTTGGGAGTTAGCCCATATGTGCTGTCACATGGCAAGCTTTCAACATTGCACTTATTTATATTTAGTTGATGTCATGTACTTTTGTTTATGGATGCCTATCATGGGTGAAATGAATGTGGATACTTAGTAAGTTCAAAGAGTTTGTATAAATGGTTAGAGAAATGCCTGGGCCGCTAATCTAAGCCATGCATCATTCATGGTGGAAATTTACAGCATAACCATAATGTTCATTCAGTGATGCACCTCATAATAAAAAGCTATACCCATAGTAAATAAAAGAGTGCTGAGATTGTTCATTGTCTGTTTGTCTTGTTGTTTTGACATGGGCTTGTTCATGTCAAGGGGCAAGAGGTACCCCAGTGCAGTTCTTGATGATACTATTATTACTTGCAATGACCTTTATTTGAATTTACTTTGTGAACCAAAGTGAGTAACACATGGTGTAGGTACTTGTATTCAAGGGACATGAGACATTCAACCAATACATTGTCAAGCACACCACTCATATTTGCTTTCACTTTAAACATTAATCATTCAAGATGCTATGATAGGGGTAATGAGACACTACAAGAAATATGTCAACTAGTGACTCACAAATTTGGTCACTAAAAGGTCATAATTTTTCATCTATGACCTTTTTATGACCAAAATCTGAAGGTCACATACGGAGCGTCTCAAACGGTCATATGTGACCTTTTTTTCGAATTGGTCATAACCATCTATGACCAAATTTGATGATCATAACTCTTATGACCAATTTTTTTGGTCACGCCCTATCTGGCATAGCCACGTCAGATCCTACGTGGCCAATCCTACGTGGCAAATTTGTGACCAAATGAGAAGGTCATAGTACAGAATCAGCCCGGTCCACGGTGGTCATCTAAATGGGTCAAGCCCAATAGTTCAGCCCATTTATATTTGTTTTCCTAATTTGTAGTCTGATTTACTTCTCCTTTATATGGGCCAGCCCAAAATTTTGGTCCATTTTGGTTTTTTCTCTAAATTCTGGTCGGATTAACATCATTTCAACCATTTTATTTATGGGCCTTGGCCTTTCTACAGTGCATATATTTCGTCTGGGCCCAAGGCCTCTTTAGCTCGGTTGCATGGCTGCAGCCCAAATTGAAATTAGTATAAACAGGAATTCACATTTGAACTCAAAATTAATTTGAATTCCAGCACATATTCCAGGAATTTAAATCAACACATCATCCCATAACTCAATCACATGTTCTTCCAGGTTCAAATCACAGAAAAAAATTTACAGATTCATCATCACATACACATTATAAGCTACCATATTCCAGGAATTCAAATCAAGGCTTGGCCAAGCAGAGCCCCGCCAAGTGCGGCAGCTGCTTCGCTGATGTCAACACCAGGTAGTTGTTCAACGAGATGTCATTCACCTGCGCCAAAAGAAACACCCCGGCCGCCACAGGCCGTGGTTAGTCAGCAGCTAACACAGCATAATTAACAGGCAACTAAAGCTTGATACAAGATAGTATTCGTAGTTGGGCTGGGTAAGGCGATAAAGAAAAAAAAATTGTGGAGTTAGAAACCATATGCAGGATAATCATCAAACATAACCATTGATTTATTGTGTGGGTATATGATAAATAATCTTTCGAGTTAATAGCAGCAAAAGATCTTAATTTAGACTTTGGAAAGTATGATCGATAGCATTAATGTTTTAAATTTCCTTCAATACAGAAATGCAATTGCAATATGTTGCTAGTACAAGTCCTTAACGATACAAGGTGCATGGAACTTAACAGACGAAAATAGGTTGTGGATTTGCAGATAAATAAGAGAAGATACTTACTAGAGGAAAAAGGCTAAAAGTTCCTAAGTGACAGATTTATTTTAAAACTTTCTTTGAATTCACATAAGATACAAAATTCATCATACAAGCTGAAGGTTAAATCATTAAGTTGGTTCCTGGTAAAGTAGCTTGATTAACTATATGGACATGGAACAACAATCACAATGACAGTACTGAGATAACTCAAGCAATCATAACAAGCCACGAACCTCGACAATGTTGCCAACAAGGTAGGGGAGCTGCTTGTTGAGCTCGATCTTCTCCTGGATCTCTTTGATCTTGTCCTAACCCACCGCATCTGGCAGACAACACAAATGAGAGTACTTCACTACCAGGACTACTTCCGACATTATAGAACATAGCCCATGGTCAATCAGCATTAAAACAATGTTCCCTCATCAAGCCAATAATAACCTGATGTTGTTCTACTACACTATTAACCTGATGTTGTTTACTACACCATTCAAGCCAATGTTAGCGACCAACAATACTAAGCATCAAAACCTATAGAACAACCATGCAAAAAATGAGTGATTTCACATGGTATGAGTACAGATTCATCAGCCATTAAGAGTAGCTAATAAAATCACAGGCAACAATCCATAGCGTTCTGATCAAGTCTCACGCATATTACAATACTGGGCTCACCTGAAACTTGCTACCCTAAAGTAGAGCACCTGAGGCTTGCTATGACATGGATTTCTGCACCTCCAGCTGCATATGAAGTAAATCGGTAAGAAACTTGACTTAGCCATTGCAGCAAAAGAAGGAAAGAAAGATAAATCTACATACATGCTTATACCTGCAAGCAAATCATCTTCCTATCAAGCTTCTGACCCCCTACTATCTTCTTCTGATCATTTGACAAAACCGTGCCTTTCGCAACAGGGGTACTAGTGTCAAGACCACTTCTATCCCCGCTCCCCTAAGTGCCCTTGGTATTCAACAATTAACCTACGGAGTGAATCAATTAGCACAGCATAAAATGAAGGTAAAAAAGATGAAAGATGTTCCAAATATAGCCTGCACCAGTTCATATGGCGAAGCACAACAAAAGCAATCACGAAAATTGCAGATACCATCTTCAGTTTTGATCATAGAACGTGAAAGCCATGTCATTATAATTAATCTTCCTTTTCAAATTCACATCTTAAATATATTTTCTAGTACAGATCTCTAGTAAATGTTTCCTTGAAAAAGAACGAGACAATACTTCCATACACAATGTACAGAACATTTTCGTGTAGTGAGGCTACTAGCATAACGTAGCCTGATAAGCATATACCATAGATGAATTTTCATAATCAGATACTAAAATGAACATCCAATAATATCTGCTGGATTACAGACGACATTCAATACTGAGGTTCATATGTCTCAACTTGTGTATGCTAATAATAGTAATGCTACTAGTCAAAATCAAACAAAAAATAATGCTTGACAAGGTAGTTTCTGAAAAGACATTGTTTCCGTCCAACATTAAAGAGAGGCAGTAAAGCAGACCTGACCTTATGTACATGCGGTCGATCCTCGTTGCTGTGGCAGGCGGTCAAGCAGCAGCCTTGTCGTGCCAGCGCATCTGCTGCAGCCCCGCCATAGCCCTTGCGGGCAGCAGCAGGACCATGTTGCACGGAGAGGCGCTCCGAGAACACAAGCAGATATGTCATCATCATCATCATCTGTAGATCAGGGCTATTAACGACCGATGTGAGCTAGAGAAGAGAAACATGCATAAATCAGAGTCTTACAAGCAGAGAGACAAATTAAGTCTATGATGATTATTATTATTCTCTAACAAGTCAAAATCTAGGCAGGCGCTCACGGTGCAGTCGATAGTATCCAGAACAGTTGCACTACATAATAAAGAGACAAATTTTGCTATTGTCTCTCGACTGAATCGAAGATACGACATCGTTGCTGTACAATGCTGCCGAGAGTATCGTCAAACTGTCATGTTTACTTTTCTGTAACATCTATCGCAGCACTCGATATAACTAACTAAACTAAACCGCAAGTATTCCATAGCATTACACGCACACAAAGGGAGTGCACAAGTGTTGATGAATCTATATTGCAGCACCTTATTTAGACTTGTACATGCATTTTCCTACGAACATAGAAACATGGGGAAATAATTTGCACGAACGCAAGCGAGATGAGCAGCAGGACATCAGCAGACCTGAGTTGGTGTGGATGTGGTGGATCCTCCCTGTGTTGAGCAGGGTGTACATCAGCAGCAGCAGGTCGGAGAGCAGGGCGGCGACGCATCTGGCAAGATCCTCAGCCATGTGCTTGAAGACAGAAGCTTTTCTGCTCCGCGTGAACGCCGTCAGCAGCCGGAGCTCGGAAAGACCGGCGACGTAGAGGGATCTCCGTGGCCGAGCTCGGGTCATGGAGTTCCTGCGGCCGGCCGGACGAATCCCCACGGGAAAATGAGCGGAAATCCGACTAGATGGGAGGCATAGGAGAGTAGATCGGGGCTGGACTTACGCATCTGAGGAGGCCCTGCTGCGCCGTGGGTCGCCGTCGCGGATGGTGCTTGTAGCTCCTTCCGGCGCCGTCGTCTCCGTTCCTCCCTCCAACGCGGCGGGTCGAGTCAGCCGTCGAATCCAGCACCGGCCGGCGCACGCGGGCGGCTCGCCGTGAGAAGAAGCGAGCAGGCGTGGGGAGTAAGGGATTCCATTACCATCTCCGTCCTTGTCGAAGAGGACTGCTGCGGTGCCGGAGCTGAAGCTGGTGGTCGACGCCGGCGCGTAGACGCCCGCTGGTGCGCCGTCGCTCGCAGAGGGCGCCGCCCAGAGCCAATCGTCGGAGCTGCGCGCTAGAAAATGTCGCACGCAGTGCCGACGAGGGGCTGGACGACGCCAGTGGCCAGTGCCTCTCTTATTCCGTCGCACAAGCCCACGTCGCCGGCGTGCTTCTGGCGGGTCGCTCACTGGTCGCCGGCGTATTTGTCTAGGTCGATCTCTGGTCGCCGTCGCGAGAGAGAAGGGAAAAGAGAGCTAGGGTTTACTGTGGTGAGCGGCGGCGACGCCCTAGTTTTATACCTGAGGCGCGTGCTCCGCACCGTCGGATCGGCATCCGACGGCTCGGGCTGCTCCAGCCGCTGTTTAACGGGCCGAATAGAGCTGGGCTGGGCCATTTTCAGCCCAGTTTGGTAAAGTAGTTATGATGGAAAAAAACTTCAACTTTCCTTATTGTTGTTATTTCTGGTAAAATTTGAACTATGCCTACTTAATATTTAGCTCTTTAATTTTTGAAAATAATATTTTAGGGTACGCAAGTACCTATTTCATCAGAGCTACAACAATAGTTTCACCAGATTCAACCCCTACCTACGAACGGTCATGTCCGTCGTTTTGACCGTATTATGAAATCGGCATATGAAATTAAAAAAAATTCAAAAAAATGGAAAACATTCGCGTTGAGTCATTATATGTGTACTAGTATCCATAAAAAATAATAAACTTGAATAAGGCATTTTTGTTTGAAAAGTGTTCTCAGAAATGAGCTATCATCTACGTTGAAATAGCATTTTTTGTGAAGCGGGTACCGAGAAAGTCATCCAAAATGACACCGATAAATTGTTTTCACAAATTAGACATCATTTCATGTATAATCACCAAAAGGCATGCATTTCCGAGCTCTCTGCCTATTTTCGGCCATTTAAACGGCTTGCTGCCGATTCAGCTGGAAACGGCTAAATTTTGAACTGCAGCTGTCACACAGCTTGCCCGTTATTTTTCCTAAATTTCATTTTTAAATTCACAAGTATCCATTTCATCATAGATATATCAAAATATCCACATGATTCAAACACTAGACACGAACGGTCACGGCCACGAATTTGACTAGATTTTCAAATGAGCACACGAAATTCAAAAAAAATCAAAATAATGGAAAACCTTCGCGTAGCGTCATCATATGTGACCTAGTTACCACAAAAAAATTATAAACTTGCGTTGCGGAAGTTTTACTGGAAAAGTGTTCTCAGAAACTTGCTATCACGAACGAATATTCATAACTTTCAAGATGAAGGAGCAATGTTTAGGCCACATTCATGACATAGTTTGCCAAAATGTGCCCGAATTTGGCACATGCGTGTATTGTGGGATGGCAAGCAATGTTGCCGAACAAAGATTTCGATATGATTAACAAAAAAATCAACTTTTCATTATTCAAGTTCTTAAAATAGCATTTTTTGTGAAGCGGGTACCGAGAAAGTCATCCAAAATGGCACCGATAAATTGTTTTCACAAAGTAGACATCATTTCTGTATAATCACCAAAAGGCATGCATTTCCGAGCTCTCTGCCTATTTTCGGCCATTTAAACGGCTTCCTGCCGATTCAGCTGGAAACGGCTAAATTTTGAACTGCAGCTGCCACACAGCTTGTCCGTTATTTTTCCTAAATTTCATTTTTAGATTCACAAGTATCCATTTCATCATAGATATATCAAAATATCCACATGATTCAAACACTAGATACGAACGGTCATGGCCACGAATTCGACTAGATTTTCAAATGAGCACATGAAATTAAAAAAAATCAAAATAATGGAAAACCTTCACGTAGCGTCATCATATGTGACCTAGTTACCACAAAAAATTATAAACTTGCGTTGCAGAAGTTTTACTGGAAAAGTGTTCTCAGAAACTTGCTATCACGAACGAACATTCATAGCTTTCAAGATGAAGGAGCAATGTTTTGGCCACATTCATGACATAGTTTGTCCAAATGATCCCAAAATTGGCACATGTGTTCATTGTGGGATGGCAAGAAATGTTGCCGACCAGCGATTTTGGCATGTTTGACAAAAAAATCAACTTTTCATTTTTCAAGTGCTTAAAATAGCATTTTTTGTGAAGCGGGTACCGAGAAAGTCATCCAAAATGGCACTGACAATTTTTTTTCACAAAGTAGACATCATTTCATGTACAATCAGCAACAGGCATGCATTTCCGAGCTCTCTGCCTATTTCCGGCCATTTAAACGGCTTCCTGTCGATTCAGCTGAAAACGGCTAGATTTTGAACTGCAGCTGCCACACAGCTTGCCCGTTATTTTTCCTAAATTTCATTTTTAGGTTCACAAGTATCCATTTCATCACAGTTACATCAAAATATCCACATGATTCAAACACTAGAACGGTCATATCCGCAGTTTTCACCGTATTTTGAAATAGTCATATGGAATAAAAAATTCAACAAAAAAGAAAACTTCGCATTGTATCATTATATGTGATCTAGTTAACGATAAAAATAATTAAATTGGAATATGGGAAATA
This sequence comes from Poa pratensis, assembly GCA_947311845.1. Classification (NCBI taxonomy): domain Eukaryota; kingdom Viridiplantae; phylum Streptophyta; class Magnoliopsida; order Poales; family Poaceae; genus Poa; species Poa pratensis. The sequence continues at coordinate 25,558,834 of CAMZMU010000089.1, forward strand.
TATTGAAAAAGTTTTCTTAGAAATATATTGAATTTAATAGAATAATCCAAAAAAAAAATTTAAATTCTTCAAAACCATATGTAAAGCAATATATAAGGTTAGTCATATTTTGTTATTTTATTTTGAACAAAAAAGTCCCTAATATTCTATAATTATAGAGTACAACTTTACAAAAAATACAAAATTTATTTGGTTGAAATTGCAGTTCAAAATCAAAAGTTATAAAAGAAAACATAAAAGAATAATAAAAAGGAACAAAAAAAAAAGAACTGGACTGGCCGGCCCATAACCTTGCCTCACCTCGCATGCAATCCTCGCTTAATTCCTGCATGGGCCAAGGCGCACTGTGTGCAGAAAAAAAAAGCGGTGCCTCATTCCACCAAAGCCCAAGTCCAGTCGGGAAAAAAAATAGAAGGCAGGAAAAAAAAAACAAAGACATGGGCTGCTTGGCCCGGTTAGGTTAGGTCCCTTTTTTTTATTCTTTTTCCTTTTCTGGGTTTCTCTATTTCTTTATAACTTTTGTTATAAATGTCCAAATCAACTCAAACTAGTTTCTAAAAATTTATAAAACTAATATCTATCATTTAACATATTCAAGCACACTTTTCCAATATATTTAAAAAATAAAAATTCAAAATATTGCATTATTGCTTAATTGACACCTTATGTCAATTTTAAAATAGGTTTTTAATAAAATCATTTTTTACTTATTAAAATCAAATAAAATTACCACAAATGTAAATATTGAAAATAAGTGATTTAAAACTTATTTGTTTTTCAAATAAATATAATTGAATCAAAACAGTTTTTTAAATAGAATATGCTTTAAATAATTTAAAACACTTTGCAAATATGGTTTTAGGTTTTTAATAATTAGCCAAAATTTAAATATTTACAATCAAATACTTGGAATAAACATTTTATGAGATGAAGGTGTCTCTGAGAAATTTTAAATCATTTTAAATAAATTGGGGTTATTGAAATACCTTGGATAAAAGAAATTAAACTAAACTCCAATTTTGGATTAATGATTACTTGGATATTTAAACTATTAAAGTTTTTTTGAAGATGCCAAATGTCTCCTATTATTTGATTTCTATTATAATTTTAATGTTTTCTTTTTGTGGCATATTTGTGGGTCCCACATGTCATATTTTTGGGTCCCACTTGACAGATTTGTCAACAGTCAACACCTCCTATCAACAGGTCCCACATGTCAGTGTGGTGACACGTAAGCACAAATGACACATAGGCGGTGACATGTAGGCGCGATGAAGTGACATGTAGGCGAGACCGCTGAGGTGTCAGTCCAGTCATACCAACACATCCTGGTAATGGCTCCCACCTGTCAGCGAGTTCACCATGACTGAATATGGACACGTAAGCGACATATGGCTGCCACGTGGGCATGATTGATGAGGTGGCTATCAAGTCGTTCCTCATGACCAATCAGAATGGTTGTAAATAAGGTCATACGCAACTGGTGTCTACATTATGACCAATTTGTGTAAATAAATTATGACATTTTTGACCAAATTGGTCGTTAATTTTTTGGATTAGGACCCTACAAACCAGCTCATGACCAAGTGGGTTGAAATGGTCATAGATCTATGACCAATATTTTGAAAGTCACTATCAAAAGGTCACTAGTTGACATATTTCTTGTAGTGAGAGCTCCACACCAATGACTACCACATTGCAAGCATTAACTTAAGTAGAAGTGTTTGGAAGTTAGATGAAACTTATTCATGCTTTACCTCTACTTATTTATCTATCCAAAGTGTCCACCTTTTATATTCAGTTTTCATAAGAAGTACTCTATGACCACCATACGATGTTTTTACTTTTCATTATGCATACATTTGGTCCATAGTACTTTCTTCTATGTTACACTTTGTGAATTTATCATTGAACATCTTTACATTGAGTATTTGATATCACTTCATAATTTATCTTGCATATTGTTATTCCTTTGAAGAATGAATCGTTTGACTTTATGTAACAATAGTAATCACCTTTGATATCCATTGATAGTATTAAAATGCAAAGTCCATGTTAGTTTTATCACCTTCATACTCGGGACGAGCATGGGTTAAGCTTGGGGATGTTGATGCATGTAAAATGCATACATGAACTTTACATTTTATTACATGTTATTCCATGTTATTTGCATCATATAAGGGTTATATTCATGATTTATATTGAGTTTTGGGGATAATTAACAATTTCCCCATTTTTCTGGAATTAACCCTGCACTGTCAGAAAACTCCTTTTTCTATATTTTTACGTTTCAGGCGACCAAATCACGTCATAATGACCTGAGATTTTACGGGGATCACTTTTTTGGAAGGAACGAAATGTAGGCGCAAAGAAACGAAGAAACGGAGACCAGAAGGCCGAAAGGGGTGGGCCCACGCGGCCAGATTCCCTAACCGCGTGGGACCCACCAAGTTGGCCTTCGGGCCTCCGCTGCCGTCGATCTTTCTTCCCGAAGCTTCGTCTTGACCTAAAAACGACTATATATAGACCCCCCCCCCCCCCCAGGGCTTTCGCGAAACAGAGCGCCGCCGAAACACAGAAACCACGAAATAGAGACCTGGAGCTGAAGATTGGAGGGGGAAACTCCGGCGGGGCACTGCCGGGGTGGTCTCCTTCTCCTCCAACAACATCTCCACCGACACCATGATGAAGAGGGAGTAGTCCACCCCTGGACTATGGTTTGTGGAAGTAACTTATGTATCTCTCCTCTCTATGAGCTTCACTAATTAGTACCGTATGAGCTGCTGAACATGATTACGGTCATCTATGTAATTCCTTTGTGGTGGATCTTTATTATGAGTTAATACATGTTTGAGATTGCAATGGTTTTGTTTCAGTTATGAAAGTAGATGCATATTATGTACCCCGTTCTTATTTACTTGTCATGATCAAGCATGTTTATGAGAGCTTGTGAGGGGGAACGTGTGCATTAGTTGGAGTAACGGGGGGTGGCTAGTGCAGTGAACGTGACAGATAGTTCTGCGATCCACTTGGGTTTTCTACCTTTCTTTGTTGCCTCACTAGGGATAAACAAAAATACCATGCTACCGGAGAGTGGATGTGACCTTGGCCACTACCTCCATGACTAGATCTAGCATGTTCTTATTTTAACTTCATGTCATTGAACTTATTGCTATGCTCTGATTTATCTTAATTACTAAGGTGTTATGATTTAGTTCGCATCTTGGTGGAGCATAAGAGAGCGAACAACTTACACTTGAGATCTCTATGTTAGGACGTGATGCCCATATTATTAATAACTTGTCAAACCATGTTTTTGCCATCTTTCATGTTAATTTTATTGTTCCATTGTCTACCAGGTTATCAAGAGAGAGTGCATTTGTGAAACCATGAACCCGGTCCATTTTAATCATAAGAAACACCTTTCCAACACTTTTATCACCACTTTTGTTTGCTGCCATTTTTAATTCCGAAAATACAAAAACACTTTCACATCTAGCATACATTATAAAAAAAACCAAAAATATCATTTACCATTGTTTCCACCATCATTGCATATTTATTTTACCATCATTGCATATTTACTACTGTTTGCATATTTATTTTATTATCATTCTCACACCTTGTGCTTGACAACCACTTGGTGAGGTTGAGGGCACAAAACAATTTATTTTGTTGCAGGTTCCCAAGAGAAGGATAAGGAGATAACACCTGAAATACTGGTTCCCCGAGAGTTCGATATTAAACCCTCGAGTCACCCCTCGTGGGGAAAACTGTCTTCCACTACTACATACACTTTGCACTTGGAGTCTCAACCTAACTCATTTACTATTCACGCAGGTAACCACGCGAAGGGTCAGCAAAGTGTTTTCTGACGCCGTTGTGGGTAATCACGTGAAGGGCCATCATGCATTGTGTTTGTATTAGTTTGTGAGTTGGATATGTGGCCAGCAGTGTGTGTGTGAGTTGTGGAATATGGACAGAAAACATGGATATTGTATACAAATGAATTGTGATGTTTTGATGTATTTGCCATTCATATCATGCATTGTGTTAAATATGTACTTCATGCAATTAGATGGATCAAGATAAGGCACCTAAGGCACATTGGGATGCAGTCTCGACTACAATATTTTGTGAAATCTGCAAGGAACAGAAAAGGGCAGGGAATAGGCCAACCGCATTCCTTAGCTCGGAAGGTACAAGAACTCAGGGCATTCCAGACATTTCACCCAGAAAACGAACAGCTACAGCTGCCAACAGCACTCCTGCCAAACATCTAATCTCTGCTTCCAGCAGCTGCTTCTCACAGCTGCTTTTTCACAGCTCAACAGCTACAACTGCTTCTAAAAAGCTGCAGCCCAAACAAACAGACCCTTAGTGGATCATAGAAGTGGTTTGGCTTTCGCATTTTGCTCCAGAACTACGCGAGCCATGGCTCGGTTTCTCTGCCACGTTCTTTGCTCTTGTTAGCTTCTAATGTAGAAAATTATATCAAGCAAACGTCTGTGTCCTCATCAATGCACACAACGTACTCCCTTGCCATATGATTACTCACCAAGCAAGGTAAACAATAACAATATGGAATAGAGAGAACATGGTGATGTCACCAAGTTGAAATTATTTTGTGGATGAAAAATATTCGTCGCTCAAACCATCTCTCTGGTTTTTAATCCGTTTTACGAAGGATTCGACACTAGATTTCTTTTCATTATGTTCTGATAAACCCTTTTTCAGCCACAAATTCACAATGCCATCCGAGCTCATATGCTCCTGCCATATTGAAAAATTAGAAGATTGGGGTTCTGTTTCTGCTTGACCCAATATATATGGATAAACATCCTCTTAGAGGAGGATCAGCGCCAGGAGGCATGATGCAAGCCTATTAGAACTAGGAATAGTATTCAACTAGGACTCTTGTTCGACTCTAACATAAAATAACTCATAATACGGCTAGACTGCTGCAGTAATTGACCTGGACTCTAACTATGGAAGCTACCTGCTATACTTCTAACACCACAACATTTGACAATTTATATTCCCTACTATCTGCCTACACAACGGTTTCAGTATATGTTATTCATGGAGCGTAAATCAATTAGTTGGTTTATATTTGTTGCAGTAACTACAGATTTAAAAAATAGGAACATTCCAAACAGAAGATGTTTTACCACCATACAGTGCAGTGCAACATACATAACTTTAATAAACTGTATATCGTAGTTATGTCGGTTGGATCTTTCTAGGTACTGTGAGGACCCCTCTGTTGACCGGTGAAGGCTGCTCAGTTTAGTCCCACCTCGCTTAGGGGAGGAGGCCACACCCAGGTTATAAGGGAGAGATTCCTCCTCCTTTCAGTCCAGGCTTAGGATGAAATGGGCTCTCCTCTTGTAGTTGGGTCATGTGCGCATAAATGTCTGAAACTAGGCCGAGTGCTGGGCTAAATCTGAGTGGACGCTAACATCTGGTATCAGAGCCAGCATTGCCATGCCTGCCTGGGGGGCTTCCCAGGGGATGTGATGTTAGGGCTGTTGTTGACTAGTGGAGTCTGCTCAGTTTAGTCTCACCTCGCCTAGGGGAAGAGGCCACACCCAACTTATAAGGGAGAGATCCCTCCTCCTTTCAGTTCGGCTTTTGGGATGGAATGGGCTCTCCTCTTGTAGCTGGGCCGTGTGCGCATAAACGTCTGAATCTAGGCCGAGTGCTGGGCTAAATCTGAGTGGACGCTAACAGGTACATTATGTGATGTGGATTATTCTAGTCGTTTAGACATTATCTCATTTTGATAACTTGAGTTTATTTATAAGTATGTTATCAAAAAGAAACAAAATCTTACCTTGTCTGACACCACTTGTTTATTCTCAATGCAGCGGTCCTGGCTTACCACTCATCGGAAATCTGCACCAGTTGAAAGAAAAGAAACCTCACAAGACCTTTGGAAAATGGTCTGAAATTTATGGGCCAATATACACTATTAAGATCGGGGCTTCATCTGTAGTTGTGCTCAACTCAACAGAAGTAGCCAAGGAGGTATTTATGGTGTACTACATTTTGTTAGTTTGTTACACGTCTTGATTATTATAAAAATTTAGCCTGTAGACTACATTTATTTTTCTTTCATTTACATTATCATAGCAGTTTTTTCGTCAGTTATTCTTTTTTCACAATATAAATTGAAGTTTAACATGATTCTTACTTTGACCCATATTTATATGCTAGAGATAAATCATAGAATTTTCTGCCACCAAAATGATTGAAACAAGATGTGTACTGATATGTTTCCACAAGAACTACCAAACTAAGCTATAAAAAATTTATAGCCGATTGATAAACAAATTATACATATGGTTCGTCATATTGGCTGTGAGTAGAAAAGAAAAACGATAGTAACATTGTAAAAGAATGTCAAATTTGACTATAAATTTACAAAAACAACATTTATTTTGTTGTTTATTTGCAGGCAATGGTTGCAAAATACTCATCCATATCTACTCGAAAGCTATCCAAAGCATTGAATGTGCTTACTCGTGATAAAAAGATTATTGCTACAAGTGACTACAATGACTTCCACAAGATGGGGAAGCGTTTAGTTATTACGGGCATGCTAGGTTCTACTGCTCAGGTAGTATAAGTCTTAACATGCACAGTTTAATTACGACATCTTGCATATGTTTATACTTTTTAACTAATATGCCACAACAAAATGCATGCAAAATATTTAGAAAAAGTTTCGGGACACAAGGGCACGATGATGGATAACATGTTAAGCACTCTTCGTACCCTAGTGAATGACGACCAACATTCTCCTCTGAACTTTAGAGAAGTTTTCAAGGACGAATTGTTCCGCCTATCCTTGGTACAGGTAAGTAGAAAAACGTCATGATATGGCCATCTCACTCTAAGTATCACTTTCTTGATTTGAATCAACCTTCAGATCAATTCTTTGTTTATCATTCGCGATACTGAGAAGGCACACTTCATTTTCAGAGCTTGGGTGAGGACGTGAGTTCAGTCTATGTTGAGGAGTTTGGGAGCGAGATATCAAAGGAAGAAATCTACCAGGCCACGGTGGTTGACATCATGATGTGCGCAATTGAGGTTGATTGGAGGATTTCTTCCCGTACCTTAGCTGGGTTCCAAACAAGAGCTTCGAAGCAAGAGTTTTTACAACAGAATCAAGGCGAACGGCGGTGGTGCGAGCCTTGATCCATCAACAGAAGAAAAGGATAGCGAGTGGCCAGGTGGCACATTTGCACATAGCTTGTAAATGTTATATTTTGATCATTTTTTGTGTGTGTTCATTGACCATCTCGACGTAATAAAATTGTGTTACACAGACGAAGTTATCCTATCTAGACTTCTTGGTAGCGAAGAACACACTGACGGACGAACAACTGATGATGCTAGTGTGGGAGGCAATCGTCGAGGCTGCAGATACGACTTTGGTAACGACAGAGTGGGCTATGTATGAGGTTGCCAAAGACCCAGAAATACAGGCAAGTTTTCTACTCTCAGGTGATGTGTTATGGCGTTTTATTGTGGGGGCCAAACTGTTAATGATAATATCTTGGGCACATCAGGATCGACTGTACCAGGAGATCCAACAGGTGTGCGGCAACAATATCGTCACGGAGGATGATCTAAGTAGGTTGCCGTATCTGAGCGCTGTATTCCATGAGACGCTGCGACATCATTCCCCGGTCCCACTATTGCCTCCGAGGTTTCAGGTTTGTCCATGAGACAACCAAACTGGCTGGCTACGACGTCCCAGCCGGCACAGAGGTAACCGGCAGTAACATTAATGTCTTATGAGCAGTACGTCATGATGGAACATGAGGTATTGCCTATAGAGTATGGTTTGCTAAAACAATTTCTTAATTTTGCTAGATCATCATCAACTTGTATGGGTGCAACATGAACAAGAATGACTGGAGTGGAGGCCGGAGACTGTGTTTTTGAATCATCTGTTTTGCACTTGCATTCCTATCATTCTCCTGAGTTTTTCCTATTCCTACGTTTTTTTAATCCTGCGAACCAAACAGGGCCTAAACTGCTGCTAAACCATGGATAATCCATGTTTAAAAGTTCTATAAAATTCTCAACAAAATTGTATTACGTTGGGAAGGTAAAGTTCTATATACGTGCAAATTTGTATGTTGGAACTCAATTTTTTTAGAAAGTATGAAAATGACAAATTCACCAATAAATAGTAACAAAATACTGATCACTTGCTGAAATTTTCTACCGGCGCTAGATAAGCGGCTGGCGAAATCAGGCAGCGACAAGCCTCAAAAAAAAAAAAAAATCAGGCAGCGACGCTCTGATTAACAAAGCTCGCGAGCTCGCGGCAGCAGATCTCAGCAAAGAAAAAATAAATGCGGCGGTACATGCAGACGAACGTGCGGCGGTAATCAAGTATTTGTAATTTTGTGGAGTGTCGCGACTCGCGATCCCGAGAGGCCATCACGCCGAATAAACTGAGGCGCGAGACCACCGCCAGCGTTGCGGTCGCCACCTCTGAACTCTGATTCCTCCTCCCACAGTCCCACGCCGCCACCCGAGCACACTGATGGATCAGGCCCTCCCCGTGGCCGGCTGGGGCGCGGTGGCCGTCGGCATCCTGGCCGCGCTCGCCGCGAAGGCCGGCGTCGCGCTGTGGCAGAAGGACCGCAGCAACGCGCCCCCAGGTGAGTCGTCTCACCGATCGGATTATTGTCAAATGCCCGGCGGCCGACAGTGTGCTGATCTTGTCTTTCCCCAATTATATGTGTCCTTCCTGTTGCTGCGGTGCCTCGGTTCTGTTGAATTAGCGCTTAGCCCCTTTCCCTGTTTTACTCGTATGAAATCTCAGGCTCTTCCTTCCTTTTCCTTCTGGAAGTCCAACGTCAATTTTGACTTTTCCTTGTTGGAGATTATGTAAGGAAAATTGGAGTTTAACTAATCCGTTGTGCTAGCAGTTAACCAATGCCATTCTGAAGATGCATGGCGGCCCCCTAGGGTGACATAGGTCAACTGCCACACAGTAATAATGCAATAATATATATTTACTGTTCGGTAAAAAAACAAGAAATTTAGAGAATCTTCCTCGCAAAAAAAAAGATGAAATTTGAAGAATCTCCTTTCATTTACGTTTGCAAGTAATAGTTTCTATTTGAAAACATACAATCATTCGATATTTACCTTGCACACTCACAAAGATCAATCTTCTTATTAGAAAAACGATTGTTCTAGCTTAGTTGCCGAAGGAACTTCGAATGTGGTCTTTATGTTCCTGTTAGTTAGGAAAGTGCTATTGTATTAAGAAAGAACTGTGCATTTTGAGAAAAGTGAAATAAACTGTAATAGGGAATCACTACTTCTACTAACAGGAACCAAATTCCAGTATATGGATTGCAAACCTTTTCTGCTTTGGGTCTTAAGTGAATGAAAGGGTGGGTTAAAAAACCATGGCCAGCCCCCCTCAAGAAATCTCGCCCGTAGGTTACCGATGCGATGCTAGCTGCCGGTAAACAAGAAAAACGTGGTGCAGAGCACGAACAAGATGTGCTAACACATATACCTTATATTTATTGGTTCCACAGAAGATGTAAAAATAAAGAGCTGGCATTAAGTCATGCAATGCGCTCAGGCTTTGTATTATAAGAGGAAATACTCTCGTCAGTATAGATTGAACGTACGGCGCTTGCTTACAAGACTGCTACTGAAAAAGGCAACCTCTTCAAACTGCTGAATGCCCTATTCCATATGATAGACTGTCTATATTTCCCTGAAAGCGTATATATATATATGTGATGACCTATTTTTGATTTGGATTATGTATATGCGGACCGCAGACGATATATCAAAGAAACAAATTTCAAATATATAATTATGCCCTTCAAATAATTGGATCAATTATATTTCAAGGCAAAAGGTAATTCTCATATGTATTTCGTTTTATTTGATTGGCTTGCCTGCAGGTGTTCCCGGTTTTCCTCTCATTGGAAATCTGCATCAACTTAGAGAAAAGAAGCCACATAAGACCTTTGCAAAATGGTCTGATATTTATGGGCCGATATATACCATAAGGACCGGGGCTTCTTCCGTAGTTGTGCTCAACTCAACAGAAGTAGCAAAGGAGGTAAGATAGAAAAATGTCATGTAACCATGGATTTTGTAGAGTAAATTGCATTGGAACTCATGAAAGTATAACCATGCTGTGAAGCTAATCCAAGCAGTGTGCAAGTGCATATAGTCCCATGTCAGAGCCAAAATCGAGGCTCACGCTGCACCATTAGAATTTCTTAAGATTATACCCATGTTTGCTCTTACATCATCACCATAGGATCCATCGACAGATAAGGGAACCCAGCCTACAGCAGGTTTGGGCCATGGCGGACTTGGCGGTGACATCTTGTTACATTTTGACTGTAGCGCCATGAAACAAAAGGCGGCTTGCCTTCACTATTTCTGTAACGGTCTGTTGTCTGATTTGGAACAGTGATCCAGAGTACCTGCATATGAGTGTTTTCACAGCTTCTGTTGGCGGGATAGATTTTGCATGTGTGATGCCATTGCGAAGATGTCAGATTCTCCATAATAATCCTAGATAGGTTAGTGTACAAACCCCACAATTTAGTCCGATTTAACATAGTGCCATACTATTGAGAATTTGTGCTGTCAGAATGCACACTACAATATCTGATATTGAGAATGCACACTAGAATTTCAGAGCTTAGGTGAGGATGTGAGTTCAGTCTATGTCGAGGAATTTGGGAGGGAGATATCCAAGGATGAAATCTACCAGATCACTGTGGTTGACTTAATGATGTGTGCAATTGAGGTTGATTGGAGGGACTTCTTCCCGTACCTCAGCTGGATCCCGAACAGGAGTTTCGAAACAAGACTTCATACCACGGAATATAGGCGAACGGCGGTGATGCGGTCCTTGCTCCAGCAACAGAAGATAAGAATTGCGCGTGGCGAGGTGACACAAATGCACACTAACTGATTAGCTTCGATGCAACTGACCTGTGTTCATTGATAGTCTTGACAAAGAAAATCTTTGATGTGCAGGCAAGGGTATCGTATCTGGACTTCTTGGTGGCGGAGAACACGCTGACAGATGAGCAATTGATGATGCTGGTGTGGGAGGAACTCATAGAGGCTGCAGATACAACTTTGGTCGCAACTGAGTGGGCTATGTATGAGCTTGCCAAGAACCCCGAGAAACAGGCAAGCACTGCTGGAATTTTACTACAGTCGACGATTCTCGTTTTGTACTCTCTGTATACCATCGGGTTCATTCTTAAAATATTAACCAGATTTTTCTTGGCTCGTCAGGATCGCCTCTTCCGGGAAATCCAGGAGGTGTGCGGTAACGAGACGGTCACCGAGGATCATCTGCCTCGGCTGGCATACCTGAATGCCGTGTTCCACGAGACACTGCAGCTTCATTCTCCCGCTACACTAGTACCTCCAAGGTTCGTCCATGAGACCACCAAACTGGCCGGCTACAACATCCCAGCCGGAACACAGGTAATTAACCACAGAAATGGCATGGAGCTACATGAACAGTCATAGAAATGGATTTCTGAAACAATTGCTCAACTGTGCTAGATCATCGTCAACCTGTACGGATGTAACATGAACAAGAACGATTGGGAGGCTCCTGAGGAGTGGAGGCCGGAGAGGTTCCTGGAAGGGAGGTTCGATTCCGTGGACATGTACAAGACCATGGCCTTCGGCACCGGGAGGAGGGCCTGCCCGGGTGTCGTGCAGGTGGCAAACATTTCGTGCACCGCCATTGCGCGGTTCGTGCAGGAGTTCGCGTGGAGGCTCAAGGAGGGCGACGAGGACAATGTGGACACCGTCCAGCTCATGAGCTACAAGCTCCACCCGCTGTATGTATATCTCACACCAAGGAGAAGGATGTGAACTATGAACGGTGGTATTTGAACATATGAACGGGCTGTTCTTCAGAACTTGGCCAAACGAGATTGCAGTATGGTACAGGTGTATAGTGTATAATGGTTTACCTGAACAATTTGCTCAGATCTTTACGCTCAGCATGCAGTGGATTGGATTGGATGACTTGTATACTAAGAACGGTTGCTCAACTCTTTCTGCATTGCATAACAGGAATTTGTACTTAACCAGAGGCAGTAATTCATTATTGTATCTTCATTGCAGTTTTCCGTACGGTGGATGGAAACTTCGAGTCCGTATAAAAAGATCATGGGCTAGCTTCGAGCATCCGGAGTCAAACGATGAGAACCACCAGCAATTGACATACATGATACACGGATGCACATTCCCTCGCATACATACATGGTTAGGTTATTCTTCAGTTATGCTGTGAAGGCTAGGCTGCCAGGAATAGGACGCCGAGTCCGCCGGCGAGGCAAGCCGCCGCCGCCGTCCCGGCGATTCCCCTTTCTTCACGCGCTTCCCTTTCTCTCTTACCACTTTCACGCCAACCTCCCTGACCATTTCCCCTTCACCGCCATCGCTCACGCGCTCCCGAGGAGGCCTCTGCGGCGGGTTGGCTCCTGTCCCGCCAACGGCCCAGCCGAACCACCTCTTGCCGTCGCCCCTGTCATGGCCGTCGGGCCTCGCCAGGTGCCTCCTCAGCGACACGTTGCCGCTGCCCCGCCCGCTGCCGGCGCCGTGGAAGGAGGAGGACGAGGAGGAGTACTTGAGCAGCCTCCGCACGGTGCTCTTGGGCACGACGTAGTACTTGTGGCCGAGGTGGAGCATGGCGTCCGGCGCGGCGACGGCGCCAACGGGCTCCCGGAACACGTCGGGCCGCGCCACACAGAACCGCGGGTGCTGCTCCATCACCTCCGCCGCCAGCACCGGTCGGTCCAGCAGCTCCACGTGCCCGCCGGGGAACACCAGCTTCACGCACTGTCCCCGTCGCCCCGCACGCCCACGGCAGAAGCAGCTCGCCATGGCCGGCCTTGGCTCGATCGATCGATCGGCTCACTGAAGCCGATGATCTTATAGACGCATCCGTAGGTACTAGGTAGATGCTGGATTGCGTGTTGGTGGATCGTGCTAGGTGCCAAGATGCCATTGTTGTTGCCATACGCGCAATTTTGTTGTTCCTGGCAAGTTGGCATTGTATCTTGGACAGCGTCAAGGTTGTCCATAGTGAACGTTGGTTTCGAGAAGGTTTTGAGGTTGCAAATTAGTTAGTCTAGATAATCTGGCGTAAGACGGCATGCAACAGCGTATGATTTCCTTTGCTCTCATTGGCGGTTATACGGAGATGCCAATATGTGCCCAAAAAAATGCGGAGTCACTGGTGAGAAACTCAGAATGCACCAGTCTAACTGCGAATCAGGTTTTTTTTAATTTACATACACGATACTAATATTACGAGATGAGACGATGTGATCTAGTGTGATCAAATCATTCGATCATAACATATACAAACTCGTACCGGTATCATTCTCTTCTCTCATTCCGTATTCCCGATGTCCAGTGATAAATAACACTGTATCTGGCCAGACGATTGGGTGACATCGGTAATACTTAGATGGCCCAGAATATGTATCTCTCCATCGTCCGGAGGAGTAAGTATCAATCTTGAACAATCTCCGTTCCATTACTCATTCTAGTTCATAACTCAAAAACCACTGCTATAATCTCCAATTAAGGCCGGACGGTTGATGGCGATCAAAGTACAATTGTCAAATGAGCAGTCACTAGATGTTTTTTTTTGAAACGAGGCAAAAGCTTTGCCTTTTATATTGATATAGAAGAAGCAAACATGACACGGCCGAGGCCAAAAAGAAAAAAACATACATGACAGGGCATACTAGACGAAGGATCTCATCCTACACCGTCTAGTCTCTCAGAAAGATATATCGTCATATCTTCAAAACGCTACAAACGCGGCGCGATCAGAGGATCGGGAGGCAGATTAGGCGGAGACGTCCAGCGTCGTCGGTGGCGGGAAATCGCTTCCTCCTGGGCCAGCAAGGCCAATCAAAGCTTCATCCGCTGCCGTCATGGACGGCAGGTTCAGCCTGAGGAGGGTCCTCAACCCGTTGATTGCCGAATCAGAGAACGGAGCCTTCTTGCAGGTGTTCGCGAATTCTTTCGTAGCCTCCACCAGGGGCATATCTCCAAAGTCGAGCCCCATTTTCTTGTGGAGGACACGCTGCGCTTTGCCGACCGCTGGGAGTTGTGGCTTCGCCGCGAGCCTGCTGCTGCGACGTTCAGGGTCGGGCAGGGCCGCATGAGCACGTGGCATTGGCGGAGTAGGCGTGGGCAGCAGCGGCATAGCCGGCAGGCTGAACAGATCCGCGACGCAGCGTATCGCGATGCCAGATGAGGGAGTGTCATCAATATCGGCAGCGAGGAGGTTCCCAATCGTAGCAGCCTCCGCGTCAGCGTCAATAACGTCCGCGACGAGCTGAAACTCCCTCCTCGCCAAGTCGCCGTCGTCAGCAAGGCCGTCTTCGTGCGCCACTCCTCGCCGTCCAGCAGCAACTCAAGCTGATCCAGCTCGGCGAGGCCTGGCAGAAGCTGCTCCATCTTCCCGTCTACAACCTCATCCTCATCATCGTCACTAGAAAATCCCCCGTCGCACAGCGCGTCGCCAGGCGAGATCAACACCGGGTCGCAGTCACTAGATGTTCTCATAGTATAGGAATAGCTAACGAAAACTCCATATAATCAATTGCTAATTTCATCTCTGACAATTTGTCTCTTAGCAAGATCATACAAATGGGGTCGGTTCAGTACTATTAGCTCAGTGTACCTTTCTCCTTGGTTGTGCTAGGGTATGTCATGTGAACATTGTAAACCCACTTAGTTTGGGCCCATGTTATCACATGATTCCATCCGTTGCATCCGAAATGGGGGTTTCGACTTAGAAGAGCAGAACCTTCGTGCGGGATAAGTGTGGTGTGTGAAGCCGGTCACACTTGAGAGGTGGATTTTGGATATCTCCACTAACACACTTGTATACATATGCGAGGGCACCACCCAAGATTCCGAGGTATTCGACCCTTTGTCGACCAAACCCTAACACTTTGACTGCAGTGGCAGAGCTCGAAAGGAAATCATGGGCGGGCCAGACTATAAGAAAGCACAAAAAATTGCTCTAAACCATACCAATTCACATTAGTCATTTGTTCATCAGCAGAGAAATTGAAAAAAATGGGGCTCGATTCGGTCGAGCAAGTTCGATTTCCGGTTGCTGGACCTCCGGCCGGTGCGCCGTGCCCGTGCGGCCGTGCCAAAGGCCGTGAGGCGATGCCTAGTGGTCGCCCCCAAGCTGCGGGCGGTGCGGGGCGCTGCTGCTTGCCCTCCACCGATTCCCCCTATTCTCCTTCTTTTTCTTGTCTAATTCGTGTCCAAATCGCTAGACTTAGTCAGCTCCTAGGATTTCAAGTGGGATGGGCATGCCACTTATCCCATGTCCCATCCCACCAAAATTGTCCCACTTTTCCCGATTAACAATCCCACTAATCCCGTGTGGGTTAACTGGGACAAGTCCACCTTAGCCCAACGGAAGCCATGTACCGGCGGACGTTGACAGAGTCATGGACAAGTCCTCCATCCTCCTCATCGGCAGGAAAAAAGTCCACATAACCCCCAGATCTTTCAGAAACCGGACGCTAAACCCCCCTAACTCAAAATCGGCACACTTAACCCCCCTAACTACGAAATACCATGTAATTGACCCCCTGGGGGTGTGGAGAGCAGTATTGGGGGTGGTTTGGCTTACGTGGACTTTGGGTTAGGCCAGCGTGGCGTCTAACACTTATATTAGCGCAACGCTCCCCTGTTCCCATCCCCTGTTCGGCCTTCTAGGGTTTCTCTGTTCCCCTCCCTGTTCGCTCCTCTGCTCTCGCTCTCACGCATCCATGGCGACGCGCAGCCATGAGAGTTCAGGTAGCTCTTCTAGGCACGGAGAATCGTCTCGTCCCCGCCGGCTGATTCCGTACCGTGAGCTCCCTTTCTCCTACTCTCCCCCTGTGAATTGCTTCTGCGGGTTGATGATGCGGCAGTGGATTTCATGGAGTGACGACAATAATGGTAGGAGATACCGCAATTGCAGCATACGCTCGGTTAGTCGAAGCTTTTTTCTTCATTTTTGAGCTGATTTTGTTCTTCTTTCTCTTCAGTTTTCGATCTTAATTTGTCCATTATTCTGAATGTTTCTGTCAGATTCATGGAGGTGTAGGCTGTGACAAATTCCAGTGGGTTGACAGTCAGATGCCCACATATTACAGAGATTTAGTGAAAGATCTACGCAATGCAGTGCGTGAGAGAGATGCAGAAATTGACAAGCTCAAATCAGAACTGGATGAAGTGTTGCAGGTTGGAGAGCAGAAGAGCAGTGGACAAGCAGTGGTGCTGGGACATGGTGAAGTGAAGATGCAAGCTAGGGATGATGCAAGCTGCAATTTTTCTTGATTTGGATATTTTCAGTAGCATTTGCAATGTATTGTGGGATGGTTATGTGTGGCAAATGATGTGCTAGTGTATCAGTGCACTGAAATGATGTATGAATATTGGCAGTAATTGAGTTGAATTTGGCAGTATTTTGTGTTCATTTCGCTGAAAATTGAACTGAATTTTAGCAGTACTTGCGTGAATATTGTCAATATTTGGTACTGAATATTGGCACTGGCAGAAATAATAGACAGTAAAGAAACAACATACATAGCTGACAGAAATAATAGATAACATAGCAGATAACATAGATAGGTTCACAGTACAGTACATCGACAAACTAGTCGACAACAACTTCACACATAATTTTGACAGTACTGAAAGTAATGACGTCCACAAACTAGTCGTCGTTCTAAGAATGCCATCAAACTAGTCGTCGACAAACTTGTCGTCATTCTAAGAATGGCATCAAACTAGTCGTCGACAACTTGGCGTTATTCTAAGAATAAGGACAAGTTGTCGACGACTAGTTTGACGGCATTTCGGACAAAAGTAATATCATTCTAACATCACTTTGGACTACTCTCCATCTCCACCTTGTTGTTGCTTTTCTCCCAGAAGCCATTTCATCCTCCCATACTTTGGCACACGCTCTGTCACAACCTGTGACATTGGGATTGTTTGAGATCTGCCAAAATTAAACTCAGCAGATGTTTGGCTTGATTGCCGCTGACTTGGAGTTGGTTGGGAGCTTGACTGTCCAGGACCTGGAGCTGCATCTGCATTCTTCTTCTGCTTCTTCTTTGGGGGAACATGTACTGTTTTTTGCTGGGCATGGTGCACTGGAGCTTGCTGGGCATGCTGCACAATATATAGTGAGGGCATAAGTAAATTGAAGCAAGCCATAATAATTGTAAATAAATGCAAGCAAGGTAGAATTTTACCTGATCTGAAGGATTAGCTTGCTTGGCTGCATTTTTCCTACTTTTCTTTGCAGCTTTAGCTTGGTGGGCATGTTGACTCACTACATCTGGATTTGCTGTGCACTTTCTTTTGTTGTGCTTTGTCTTTCCACACGTGAGCATCTAATAATGCAACCTTTTCTTGATAATTTAGTGCCTTTAGGTTTCTCCCCCTCTTCTCTTCTTCTCTATGTAGGTTTCCTGCCTGGCATTTTAGTTCTAATTGGTGGTACAGGCCTTGGATTTGGAGAAATTGGCCAGTTCTCCTTTCCCTCCACTGGTTGCAGAACAAGGCTATAAATATGGTCTTACACATCTATCCTATAGCATGGAGATATAAATTCATCAACTTCTTTGCCCAGGGTGTATATAGCACTAATAGCATGACAACATGGCAGTCAGAGAGCTCCCAGTACCTGCAACTGCACTTCAAATTGTCCAAACTGACAGTAAATCTTCTATGATGCCCTTCTTGAACTTCAAATCCCTCTGCCCCATTGTATAAAACCTGACAAATATTGGATCTTTTTATATTTAGCTTCAATTTCTTGAAAACCTGACAAACCTGACAACAATTCTTCTGCAGCCAGCTAGAAACCCTTTTTTACATCCATCAAGGCACATATACATCCTCTCGAATACATGCCTATCAGTGAAATCAGGATTTAGTATGACTGCCGCAGTGCTACCAGGGTTGCTTCTTACTATTTCTAGGTGGTAATCAAATACCCTAGAATATTCACCATTTGTTGAATCAATAATCCTATCCATAACAATTTTCTTGGCCCTCTTGCATTTACTTTCACTGACATATGCTAACAAATCCTGTAAGACAGCCTCTTGCATCTTCTCTATCCTCCAACCTGGATTATCCCTTATCTCTCTGAAATATTTTTCTGCAATGACAGTGCTAGTAACCAGCTTGTTATCCCTCCTAGGTACACAATTGTGTACATTGTTAAACCTGCTAACAATTAGCCAATCAGACTTGCCACTAATTGACCCATATATACTCCAGTTGCAGGTTTTAAAACTGCATTTTGCACTCACTCTCTTCTTCTCATCTTTGGGAAAATCAAATGATGGAAATTTTTCAGGCCATAATTCACCAAAGCTTGTTTGAATTGCCTACTGTCAGTGAAGGCCTGCCCCAGCTCAAATTCCTTTACTTCTGCAGTTTCATCATAGACCTTGTGCTTTGACTTCCTGGTTTTCACATTATCTTCAGCATCACTGTCACTGTCATAAGAAAGTTCATCTTCACTGTCGAAACAGGCTTCATCACCACCTTCTTCTTCCATCTTCACATTTTCTGGATCAACAAATTCTTCTGGCACTTGGCATGGCCTGAACTCCTCATCACCAAGCATTTTATTTTTTATTTTCTTCCTAAGTTCTTGTGCTTGCTGCCTGTAGTTGATGGTTTCTTCATCTTCAGCAGATGAATTGCTATCATCTGCTTCATGTGCATCATCATTGTTATCACTGTCAGATGTGTCACTGTCAGATGTGTCCAAACGTATTCCTTTCCCTTTCTGCTCTTTTGTAGACCTGAAAACTGGTAGCTTTTGTGCATTAACATGCTGTGCATCTTCACTCTGCTCTGCATTTGCTTCCTTGTTCTCTTGCTGCTGTTCTTCTTCCACCTCATAATCATAGTGCATAGATGAATTTTCTGCTGGCTGTTGTTCTTCTTCTTCTGCTGCATTCTCATCAGGGCATAACTCTGGAGGTATCTGTGCAAAGATGTCAATGACACCTCCATCAGTGACATTCCTTACCATTGATCTGACAGATGGTATATCTTCTAGCAAAATTAGGCCACTACGGTCTGGCCCAGCTGGCATCTTGTAACAAAGGTTAGTCTTTTCCATCGCTTCTTCAGAAATGGCAACATGATCAGCAAGATGTTGCTTCAGTTCCTTCACTGACAGCTTCGAATAGAGGGGCACAGTGGACATGCTATGCCGGCCCCCTGTCCAAATCCACTCTTTTCCACCCCAATAAAATGTTCCTCGGTAATGAAACCGCACTGACAAGTAGTCGAGAGGATCCATTGATAAATCCTACGAAAATTCACAATAAAAATTTAATTTTTAGGGCCAATTTCAGAAGTGAATCGCACTCGAGCACTGAAACTCTGCTTTTTTAATCTAGGCCGAAGAAAAGTATGCACAATACAGACAACATAGACACCATTACCAGTACAACATAATAATCGAGCCTAAATCTGGCAGAAACTTGCCCCAAATCGACCCCAAACTGCAATCCCCTACACCCTACCTCAACCCACCTCGAACTGACCAAAAACGAGGCGAAAAAATTTCTGCTACGGTGGAAAAGAGAGCTAACCTCGTACGAACGTTGTGCGACCCTGTACTTGTCAGATGGTGTCGCCGATCATCAGCCCCGCGCCGGTCACCGGCGGCCGCGGAGAGAGAAGAAGAGCGACGGAGAGGTCGAAGAAAACGAAAAGGCCGGGTGCGTGCAGAGAGAGAAGAGGAGTTGGCTCGACCGGACCAGGTGCGAGGGGGTCATATCGACAAACCCTGGTCCAGCTTTGCCACCTGGTCGGACCAGCTGTAAGACCCAGCGTCCACGTAAGCGAAACCACCGCCCAATACTGCTCTCCACACACGCAGGGGGTCAATTGCATGGTATTCAGAAGTTGGGGGGTTAAGTATGCCGGTTTTGAGTTGGGGGGGGGGGGGTAGCGTCCGAATTCTGAAAGATCTGGGGGTTATATGGACTTTTTTCCATCGGCAACCTGCAGCACCGCATCCATGGCCTTGTCGGTGCCTTCTTCAACTCTGTTTCGTTGGAGAGCGTGGCGAGGATGTGGTCACGCCACAGCGCGTCGTCGCCGGCCCGATGCTTCTAGCTGGCGGCGGGACGCTCCTTCTCCTCGGACGACATGTGCATCAGGCCGACGGTGTGGAGGCGGAGCAGCACTGAATCCTTCCAGTGGAGGGAGCCGCTCTCCTCGTCCAGCGGCGCAACGGGGAGCAGAGGAGCGCGGGCGTGACGGCCGACGACGACATCGATGTCGATTCGCGGCTGGCACTGCTTGGATTTCTTCTTCTCACGATCCGGTACGAAACAGAAGGCTGCAGCTCACGGCGCAGATCACCGCCGACTTGCACCGCCGCCTCGCCCCCGCGCTCGCCGCCTGGTACGTCCCATCTTGCGCCTCCACCTCCGCCTCCATCCCCTCGCCCCCTTCATATCGTGCGCGCACCCGGAGAGGAGAATCAACTCCGCCTTTTTGCCGCGTCTTACCGGAGCGGGTAGGCATCGGCGCCGGAGACGCCTGCTTGTTTCTCCCATCGACGGCGTACGGCGGCGCTCGGTCACTAGAGTAACCAGAGCACAAGACGGACAATCATGTGGTGAGGGAGCACCGTGTGCTCACCCTGAAACCGATGATGCGGTAGTGGAGGCAGGAAGAGGTCGGAGCGGAGCGAATCGACCACGGCGGCAACCGCCGGTGTCGAGGAAGAAGACCGATCCGCAGATGAAAACGAGGGCCCCGGCTCGTGTGAATTGGGGAGGAGGGAGCGGAGGCCTGGGGGAAGCTCGTGCTCGTCTCCGATTCGTCGGGAGCGTCCTGGAGAGCCGGCACGGCGGAGCTCCGACGGCGACAGATTCTAAGAGAGGAAGAAAGAGCGTACAGCTGATTTAGATGGGATTTTACTGGGACAAGTGGGGCATCCCGTTAAAACCCAATAAAATTTATGTTTTTGGGATAAATGGGAGGTGGGACCATGGGATAGGTGGAATCTTATATGAGGTGGGAGGTGGATGTCCCAATCCCACCCCACTTGCAATCTTACCAGCTCCCTCCATGACCGTGGTTATGTTCGTGACTAGTGAGCAGCAGTAGTGGTGAGCAGGACTACTAGTTAATTGAGTTGGTGGAATCTTATATGAGGTGGGAGGTGGATGTCCCAATCCCATCCCACTTGCAATCTTACCAGCTCCCTTCATGACCATGGTTATGTTCGTGACTAGTGAGGTGAGAAAACTCGGAGAGGAGAGGAAACTGGCCTGTGTGCACTGATGGGCTGGACCGTGTTTGCCGCATACTACTAGTTAATTTTTTTCTTGCAAAAAACTTGGGCGGGCCGTGGCCCAGGTCGGCCTTAACTGAGCTCCGCCAGTGTTTGACTGGCTTCGTCTACCTCTTTGACCGGCATAGAAAAAGAGTAGACCAACAGATTTTTTACTTGGTTGTGTTAGGCTAGGCCATATAAACATGTAAAACCAAGTTTGCGGACAACTTATCACTAGATACCAAGTTCACAAATTTAACTTCGGTGCAACTGATGTAGGGGTCGATTCGAACGTATCAAAAGAGAGGGAATAAAAGGTAGATATATGCCAAGCGTCCCACGCGTCGCTCGGCGTACAGTAAGCGCCGTCACGGCCCCACCAGACGCCGTCCGTGTATTGCCGAGTGTGACCTTTATGCCGAACGTAACACTCAGCATACATATAATATATGCTAATCGTGTATGTATACCGAGCGTGGCTTGAAAAAGTCATCATCATACAAGCTATATGCCGAGCGTGTTTATGTGCCGAGAGTTTTCTAATACAATCGGCATTTGGAACTCTCGGAGGAGGGATTCATGGTGGTTCCCAAAGGAGCCAACCGAGGGGGCGGGGGGTTCTTCAATTGGCTGAAGGTAACTAAACAAATAAACACGGATGCTACATGTGTTCTTGGCCGGAGGAGGAGCGTGTAGGGCCACATGCTACCATATGTTCCGCTTGAACTAATTAACTGGTCCACGATTCCAAAAAGGACCTGCACCTAAATCCATATTGCCCTTACATGACTGCATATTCCACGGCCTTTGGAGAGTGGATAAGCCAGGGAGCAATGGTCCCAGGACATGATCATATCATCCGGTGGTCCAGAGCAGATTAACAATTTCATTTCAAACAAAAAATAGATCCGGGATCTGTCTTATTTCACGTTAAACTTGTGTGTAGCCGTCTTCGCCTTTGTTGCTATTCGTTCTGACACATCAATTAAACTTTTTTTAATTATCTTGCGTGGAATTTTTCAAAACCATGGTTGCTTAAATTACACTTGTTTAAATGTTAGTGTAATTTTCCGCACTTGGTTATATACAAATTGCGTGAAAATGAGAATAGTCGGATAGTTATCTAAGAGCTTAAAAATAGCATTAAGGTATAAGGAGTACTCATGCATCCGATGAGCACTTAGTTGAAACAAGACAAGAGATGATTCACTCAGCAAAAGGCGCACCTAATTTGTAGATGGAGAGCTTCGCTGGTGGACTGTGTCGTTATGCGGGAGACGACACTTGTTTCAAAGACTAATGATCCAACTTAATCGTGGCGATCGATTCTGAATCCATTTGCTCGAGTCTATTTTCCCAGTTTCATCCATCATTTTATGGGAAAATCTAAAAAAGAACATGCAATTCTCTCAAAGCGGCACATGTTGTATCTTCTTAAGGAACCCAACTCTTTTGAAAAAGCTAACCAATCTATTGATCATCAATGAAGGTACAAAGAATTCTAAAAGTAATAAATAATAGAAATAGGTCTTCAGACCACCTAGCGACGAGTACGAACACTAAAGCGAGCCGAAGGCGCGCTGCCGGAGCCGGGTAAAGCTTGTCGTAGTAGAGCTTGTTGTAGTAGACAGACGAGAAGTCGTCGTGCCAAGGCCTCGAGGGACTAGTGCACCAGAACAGTAACCATCGCCAATGATAACAACCGTAGATCGAAAAAGCCAGATCTGCAACCACACCGACGAACACGAAAATGGACAAGATCCCAGGAGGTCCGCCAGACACACGCCTCCACGCGCCCTTCACTGGCGCTAGACGCACCACCAGAGTGAGGATAGGACAGGAAGGACCTTATTCTGACTTCAACATGTAGCCGTCGTCTCACCATCTCGAAGAAGACACTAAAAAAGCCTAAACAAAGAACATGAACCCTCCCGCCGGCGAGAGGATGTGATCCCAACTCTAGCTAGAGAATAAGAGGATTAGGTTTTGAGAAAAACACAAAATTAGAGTGTCATATCTAGTTGAATCCTACATGCATTTTCGTAAATGGGTGTTTGAACCACGGGAAAAACAAAGTAATTATAACACGAGGTTTAAAGGTCTATTTGTATTTGTGAAATTTGAAGGGAATTTTGAAGCATTCTAACCCAAAGCAATTTCCCTATGAAAATCCTTTAGATCATATCATTAAGATCACCAAATTCTTATAGAATCTATTCTTATGCTCTCACTTCAATAGATTACTCAACATGAGCCGAAATATCATTTTAGTTTTCTTTGAGAAGTCTAGTACATATACACTCTATATCTCTCTTCTCAATCATGTGGAATTCATATGCATCATCCAAAATCAGTTTCAGAAAATTCCAATGTTTTTTAAATCCCGTAGTAATTCACCGTGCGTGATATCTAAACATTGTATTTTTCCTATTCCTACGTTGTTGAATTCCTGCAATCCACATAGGCCTAATTTGGGATGGAAATTTTCCCAAAACATAGTGCAATGCAATCCCGTAGGAAAAAAAAACCTAAGAATTCTAATACTATGAAACAAATCGCCCACATAGAAAAAATAGCTAAGGATCAAAATCTTTCAAATTTCTTATGAGATTCGTTTAAAAGAAAGGAGCCCAAGTAGTTACTCCCTCCGATCGCTTTGATTGTGGCCGACATATTGCTAGCTTAGTACAAACTGTTGTACAACCCGCGCCAAATAATTCCGATCGGAGGTAGTATTACTGACGAGCCTATATTTCTCCCATTGGAGAATCAATCACCGGTTGGCTGGTTAGGAAGGAGTTTTTCTTTGACAGGTTTTTTTTTTAACACTTTTTCTTTGACAGGTTAGGAAGGAGTTTTTCTTTGACAGGTTACGAATCGCTCAAGATTTTCTAAAAATAGCATTCCTTTGTTCTGAAAACTGAATTCAAACCGGCCGGTCATTGGATGACCACGCAGGAGTGTCATTTTATATGATGGCCGATTCGTGACTGATCCTGGCAATGTGGACGTATCTGTCAAATCGGTATTCCAGCAGGGCAGGTTCGCAAAACGGTCTCCCGTCTCTGAACGATTGCATTTTCTGTGCATTAATTTCTGGGCTGCCCTCCTCTCTCCTCCTCTTCTTCTCCCAGCTGCATCGTCGCCCACACGATCCACCAGCACCACCTCCTCTTCCCGCTCCTCGCCGTCTCCCACCGATCTCGACCCGAGGTACGCCGTCGTCCCCTCTCTCGCGCTCGAATCCTCACGCGTAGTACCGGGAATCTCGCTCGCGCCGCGGCCCGGCCGATTGTCGCTCCCCGCTCCGCGCGCGCGGGGATATTAGGTTGGTCCCGCCGCGCTGTTTCGGGCCTCGAATCCGAGATCGGGATCGAGATCTGCTCCTATTGGTAGATCTGGGTCGAGGGATCGGGCGCAGGTCCCGCGTTTCGATCGTTTCGCTTGAACTGGGAGCGATTGGAGGCGAGCTTCCCGTATTGTTTTTTGTCGGTGGAATCGGAGTGATGAGCGTTTTTGTTTTGGAGAATCGCGGATCGGTTCGTTTCGTCATTCTGATGGGTGCGTCGATGTTGCTCTCTGCAGGTTGCTCTTCGGTGGGTTCAGCATGAGTCTGGTGAAGGATGGCGTCGACATGGAGGAGGGCACCCTGGAGATCGGCATGGGTGAGTCTTTCAACAAAGCTCCTGCAATGTCTCCTTATACTGTTGTTTTGTGTGCCCAACAATGGCAGCGTTGCGCCATTGCCTGCCGTCGTCGTGTGTTGGCGTGCACTTTGTATTGTTGCAGCATGCCGGCTTATGTGGGGAGGGGGGAGGGCTTGCTTGTTGATTGAAAATAAAGTCGTCTGATGGTCTGAGATGCTTAGTAACATATATGTAAATGTGGTTAGGCTACAAGATAATGGATCATCAGATGTAATAAATAATACAGTCTCAAAGCTTTTGCTTAAAAATGCATATGTGCCAATAGAGAGGTACCTAATCCATTATAGATGGAGTTTGCCTTTTGTAGCTTTGCAGTTCTTTAGAACTATTCAACATTATTATGTTCCTTCGGGTCTTGCACTCTAGCTCTAGCTATGCCAATTTTTATAGATTACCAATGTTCATTATTTATTTATGTTGTTTTTCAGATAATTTGATTCACATTCGATATTTATGTTTCACAAAGTACCATCTATTTTGTCAATGGCATATGGGTCAAAGACCACATAGTTGTACTTGTAGTGCTGTTAGTGCATTACAAAAGCATTCTTGTCAGATGACTTAACAAAGATGGTGTTTACCAAAAAATATTTACCTCTGCAGAATACAGGACCGTTTCTGGTGTGGCAGGACCTCTGGTTATCTTGGACAAAGTAAAGGTGTGTATGCTTTTCTAAATTTTGCATGTGTTAGCATATTCCCGCTTTTTACCAGACTGTTCTAGTAGCACATTTTTCTCACTGTTTCATTCTTCTCTGTACGGTCGATAGGGCCCCAAATACCAGGAAATTGTAAACATTCGATTGGGTGATGGTACCACTCGCCGTGGTCAAGTTCTGGAAGTTGATGGTGAAAAGGCCGTTGTGCAGGTTAGTTAATTTTTTCTGTTCTGTGCTGTTGTGACCAAAGAGAAAACTTAGACTGTATTATTCTATCTGAACTGCGTGATTATACAGGTGTTTGAAGGCACTTCAGGAATAGACAACAAATATACTACCGTTCAGTTCACGGGCGAGGTACTTGCATTCACGAGTCTCTTCTTTTCTTTTTTATTTCCTGATAGCATACTGTTTAAGTGTTCTCTAATAGGACAACACTTTCAACTGGCCAGTGTTAGCATCATGAACTGGTGACAGGGACAACTGGACAGCATATTCATTCTTGACATTGTTAATTCATGGCTATTGTTTATTAAGGCATCACAATTGCATAGCACTGGAATGAATAAAGTGGACACATGGCGAACTTTCAGGACGAAATATAAAATTAGGCCTGCCTTCTCCGTGTGTGTATGTGAAAATGAGAAGTTGCTACTTTTGTTGCATACTTATGTATTCTGCTTCTCTGACAGGTTTTGAAAACTCCTGTATCGCTTGATATGCTTGGACGTATTTTTAATGGTTCTGGAAAACCTATTGATAATGGTCCCCCAATCTTGCCTGAGGCCTACTTGGACATCTCTGGTAAGTGCTTTCTCAGTTCAGACATACTGTTCTGCAAGAACCTCATGACTTTTGTACGTTCATCATGAACGGACACATACATTATTATAGCTATGAACGGTGGTAAATTGTCCTCATTTTTCACTTCTGATAATTATGTACTCATGTTTATTTCAGGAAGTTCCATTAACCCAAGTGAGAGAACCTACCCTGAGGAGATGATTCAGACAGGGATATCTACCATTGATGTCATGAACTCCATTGCTCGAGGGCAAAAGATTCCTCTCTTTTCTGCTGCTGGGCTTCCCCATAATGAAATTGCTGCTCAGATTTGCCGTCAGGCTGGTCTTGTCAAGAGGTTGGAGAAAGGCAAGCACGCAGAGGTAATAATCTGTTCGAATTTGCCCATGGGACCTTTTTTTATTGTACCTGAATCATTGCTTGTTGATTGATCTAATTTTCTTGACGTGCCAGGGTGGTGGTGAAGACGACAATTTTGCTATTGTGTTTGCCGCTATGGGAGTTAACATGGAAACAGCCCAATTCTTCAAACGTGATTTTGAAG
Source organism: Poa pratensis (assembly GCA_947311845.1). Taxonomy (NCBI): domain Eukaryota; kingdom Viridiplantae; phylum Streptophyta; class Magnoliopsida; order Poales; family Poaceae; genus Poa; species Poa pratensis. Next base: position 25,585,957 of record CAMZMU010000089.1, read on the forward strand.
AGAACGGTTCAATGGAGAGGGTCACCCTTTTTCTGAACTTGGTACTTTTATGTTGCAACACAATTGTTATTTTTGATATTGATATAATTGATTAAATAAAGTTCTATATGTCCCCTTAACAAAATTTTACTCTGCACATACCAAGCAAAGCATATTAGTAACACTCCCCTCCTGTTTAACTTTCAGGCAAATGATCCCACGATTGAACGTATCATCACTCCTCGAATTGCTCTAACAACAGCAGAATATTTGGCTTATGAATGTGGGAAGCATGTGCTTGTCATCTTGACAGATATGAGTTCATATGCAGATGCACTTCGTGAGGTATTGCACTTGATATTTGCTTCATCAACTACTCTGAGAACTGAATTTCGGAGAAAAGCATTTCCCAATCCGTTAGCTCTTCCTTGGGAGTTACTTTCTATCCTGATATTTTTCCAGTGGCATGAATAATTAATGATTTTAGGGAAGAGTTAATATGTCTTATATCCATACTTCACATGTCGTCCATGTTATTGCAAAGTTTACTTTTGAAAGAACGAAAAAAGTTGCATTTTTAAGTCAATGTACATAATGCAGTACAAACTGAAGTGTATGCATCACATGACAACTTTCCAGAAGTGATATAAATTTGGTCAGAATCTGGTGCTGATATTCTCTTGTTTTCATTTGATGATCATTATACCACTGCCCAAATGGACAAGTAGTGTTGTAAACAGAACCTTGACATTTCTATTAGCTTCCAAGTCTTTTCTGTAGTTTTCTCTATCTAGCAAGTTGGAAGATCTTTGACTTGGTCCTATTGCACCTCTTATTTTATTTGGTTACTTCTGTGTTCAGCTGTAATGGCAATTACTGCCATTTCTTCTTTTTTTATCCACAATAACCCTAGATGGAAATCGTGCTTATGTGTAGGTATCGGCAGCCCGAGAAGAGGTCCCAGGTAGGCGTGGTTATCCTGGATATATGTATACTGATCTGGCAACCATTTATGAGCGTGCTGGGCGTATTGAAGGAAGAACGGCTCCATTACCCAAATACCCATTCTAACTATGCCTAATGATGGTAAGTAATGATTGCTCGCTCTGTACATATCAGTTATATTACCATTAGGATTTTTGTCTGACATTCTGTAAACTTGCTGTCCAATGGATTAAAATCAGCGTATAGCATCTGATAGAACTAGTGTTTTAACCATTTTGCTTAGTGTGACACAACGAGTATATGTAGTAGTTAAGCATCAGACCATTAGTATCTCAACACACTTGTCTGTAAATTAATGAGTTAGCTGCACGTCTGATTGCTTTTGAGATAAATATAGTTACCACACATTTCATTTTGTTCACTGTTTGCAGTGTTCTTTTCCTTCTTAAACAGATATCACACATCCAACTCCTGATCTCACGGGGTACATTACTGAAGGACAGATATACATTGACAGACAGCTCCATAACAGACAGGTGCTTTTGCATGTTCTATTAAGTTAGCGAAGGCAACAGCTTCATATATTATGTTATTACTATCATTTAGACTCGTACTAACTTTCGTATTGACGTGACTCGGGAACCAAATCTTGGGGTTATTTTCTTTTCCTTCCGTCTTGCAACCGTAATATCTTCTGACGTGATGTCATGGTACTTTCAGATATACCCACCCATCAATGTCCTTCCATCTCTCTCTCGGTTGATGAAGGTGAGATGTCTTATCGAGTTTTGCTTTTCAAAACTGAGTCCGTAATTGTAAGATGCTATCAGGATTCTGCCCAAATGTTAGTTCTAAGAATTATCAATACTTCTTGCAGAGTGCTATTGGCGAGGGTATGACCCGTAAAGACCATTCAGATGTGTCGAATCAGGTACTTGTTTGAACACCATATATTCGGTTTCCTTCCAAGTGCCAAGGATAACTTCCAGAAGAATCACACCTACTGTTTCTGTTCAGCTTTATGCCAACTATGCTATTGGAAAGGATGTCCAGGCCATGAAAGCCGTTGTGGGAGAGGAGGCGCTCTCTTCTGAAGATCTGGTATGTTACTACTCACTAGCAAATTAACCCATGAGATGATGGTCTTTGTAGAAGTTAAAAAAGCTAATGTATTGTTCTTGATCTCTTGTGCAGCTGTATCTAGAATTCCTCGACAAATTTGAGAGGAAATTTGTGGCACAAGGAGCATATGATACCCGGAACATCTTCCAGTCGCTTGATCTAGCATGGACATTGCTTCGCATATTCCCTCGTGAGCTTCTCCACCGTATCCCCGCGAAGACCTTGGACCAGTTCTACAGCAGAGATGCTACCAACTGATCTGTTCAGAAATTCAGTGTTTTCTTCCCAAGTGCAGCTTGAATAAATGCACAGTAAACTTCTGGCCTTTTTGCTGTAGTTATATATATATAGTCAGATCCCATTCTTTCGAGTCAGTGAGCATAAGTTATTTGTAGATTTCCTTGTCACGGCGACTTCTGTAATATTATCTCCTGTATTGTTGAACCAACACACTTGAGCTCTTTTTGTTTTATTTCCCAGAACTGTTAGCGAGAGCATTCTAGGCCAAGATGCTCGAGCACGCTGGTTGTATCTTTTGTGTATGAATAAAGATGGGGCAATAAACTGTGGTGGACTATACGTGCTGTTGTACATTGTCAATTATACAGGTCCTGAAAAGTCAAGCCTCTGATCCTTTTTTTGTCACCTACTACCGATGATTTGATTGCTGTATTTCTACCTCAGCGCCTTATTTAGGGGTTGGAACTAAACCCAACTGATCGTAGAGAATGAGCAAGGCGTTATCATTTGGGTTTGCGTCGTTCTTTTCTCTCGTATAAGGGTGATGTAAACCACAACCAAACAACTGTGCATATTCAATCTGATGCTCCTCCATGAATAAGAATTGCCAGCATGTCGGACATAATGTTATACTTCCTCGTTCAGTTTGAAGTACAATATTGGGAATAGATGTTCCATTTGCTGAAGTCTTTTTTATTCATTTTGGGGGTTTTGAAAGAATGGTTTCCATGCTATCGTTTACTCAAGAATTCAAGAGGACAGATTACTTCTACAGCCGTGCAGCAGCGGCGTTGACGTGAACAGTTATTCTCTTCTAGCAGGGGTCACGTCATGAGTTGTGCCACCAGTACCTCCTACTAATAGGCAAGAAAGTTCCTTTTCGTGGAGCGAAAACGAAAGAATTTGAAGTCGTGCTGTGCTGTGCTGGTCCAGTCAATTTGCTTGGGTTTTATTGTGGTTTGTGTGCTGCCTCTGGAGTATTGTACTCTCGCGTAGTACTACAACTCCCCAGCTAGCCCAGAGGCCAGGCCAGAGCAAAATGGAGATGGCTTTGTCGTCGTCGTCGCAACCGCGAGTCTGTGTTACCGGAGCCGGCGGGTATATCGCCTCATGGCTCGTGAAGCTGTTCCTCTCCCGCGGCTACACCGTGCACGCCACCGTTCGTGACCCATGTATGTATAACCTGTGACACACCTGCTCTCTTGCTGCCTTGTTTGTGTTATCGTGTAGGTACTTTTGTTTTGCTAGGACTAGGGAGGATGGATGAAGGTATTTGCCACGAGCAAGGGAATTTGATCTCGGCTAGTTGCGCGCGGAAGACTGCGTTCTAGTCTTCGGGATATTTTTACAAAAATACAGGCACCTAAATTCCAATGGAAACGCACTCTCATGCATGGGTAGACAGGTGTCTCTTACCAATCAAGTTTATTCTGCATCTTTTTTCTTCGAGGAACTACAACGGATGCTGCTTTTAATTTAAAAACAGTTTTTTAGTGGATAGGACTTCATCCACATTTTGTTTGATCCAGCATATTTTGAATCCTAAGTATATAAAAGTTGGATTATATCGCGAATTGTGAGAGCCCCACGCACTGTAGCAGCTACAGTCTGCTACAGTGTTGAACAGAGCACCAAATCTGCGCCGTCGCGCGGCGATCGGACGGCCCACACTACACGCCCGTGACGGTTTTGCGGAAAAGCCCCTCACTTATCCAATTCTTGCTCCGCGGTCCACGCTTCGCGAAGGGATGGACCTACTCGAAAATTGCGGCAAACTCAGGGACTTTCGAGCAAAATGTCCACATTTTCCCCTTTCTTCTTCCCTTTCTCGCGCGGTGCCGGCGCCGCCGCGGCCGCCGACGCGCCGCGCCGCCCCTCCGCTCCTCCCCGTTCAAATAGGAGCACGCAGCCAGCTTCGCCGTCGTCTCCTTCACCTCCGTGCCGAGCTGTGCGTCCTGGGACGGTCGCTCTGCGCCGGATTTGCCGCCGAAGCCGTCCGCATCCTCCGCCGCGTGTGGACGCCGCCGGCGCCGCTCCGGCGACCAAATCCGAGCGGCGCCGCCCCTAAACGGTCACGCGACCTCGCGCGCGTGCAGGGCGCGTCCTCTCGCGGCCGGAATCCACGGAATCGCCGGCGTCGGATTTGCTCGGGAGGGGCAAAGATCCATTGCTGACGTCATGTGACGTCAGCGATTATTTTATATTATTCCCTGGAGTTCGACTTAAAAAAAAAACGTGCGGGACCCAATGTCAGCGATTTGATAGATACAAAACCGTACTTAAATTCAAAAAAAAACATACCTTCGATAGTACAGTTCATAAAAATGCAAAAAAAAAAACAAAAAAACGAAGTATTTCAAACTAACTTCGATAGTACAGTTCATAAATATATATGCAAGACACACATAAAAAACCATTATTAAATAAAAAAAATATATACATATATGCAAGTAATATATCACAATATATATATGTATGCAAGCAATATATCACAACTCTTCAAAAAATAACAATTTTTTGACTCACTACGCAAAAGTTAAAAAAAAATTGTACATCCAAAACAAATTGAAATTTTTTTCAAACTAACTTCGATAGTACAGTTCATAAAAATGCAAAAAAAAATTCTACGAATTTCCATACCATACACAAAAAAAAAAAGAAACACAAAACCATTCTACGCACCTCAACCTTTAAAGAGTTTCAAATTTTAATAAATGCCGATTTTGTTACATAATTACCTTTGATGAATTAGCTTACTACATATTTTCCTTATTTCCTCGCTTCAAAAAAAAAAAAAAACCACAAAGTCAATAAGATTTCGACATTTCGAACCACGACAGATGCAGCATTTTCAAAATTTGTTCACCTTCCATATTTTTCCCAATTCATACAATTTCCCCTCATTTCATACAATTAAAATCTGAACAATTCTTTTTTGCAATACGAATATATTTTTGAATCCGAAACATCACCGAATTTTCTCAGCAAGGGCGCGGCGTGCGCCGCGCCAAATTTCACTAGTTAAACTATAAAAGTGACGCAAACTATGGCATTGTACGCCCATGGCCACAATAACAAACTTTTCTAAGAATTTAGTTTACGATCGAGTACGTACTACCTTGTAAGGTTAAGACAAACATTTTCAGGATATAGCTAGGTTAATGTTTTTGTTAACCTCCATTTCAGGTGATCCAAAAAATGCATGTCTGAAGCAGCTGGACAATGCCCTGAAGAATCTGAATTTGTTCAAGACAGACATGCTGGACTACGACACGGTGAGAGCTGCATTTGTTGGGTGCGAGGGCGTCTTCCATGTCGCATCTCCTGTGCCGATAGACAAGATGGTTGATAAAGAGGCAAGTACATATTTGTTTGAGGCTGATTGCTGGATCTTCATCTTGGAAATGTAGTGCCCAATTCTTAGTACAATTCTTATCTTTCATGAAAAATGGTGGGTGCTGTAAAGTTAAATTGATTTTGAATCTAAGGCGCCAAATCCAAATTAATGATGTATATGAAGAATATCTGTCAAAATGGTGGAAACAAAAACTTTATTTCATGCATCATTTATTAATTTAGGATTTTATGAAGGTGAATGATTTAATTAGGAGTTAAACTTTCTTTAAAATATCTAAATAAACATAAGGGTTGATATAAACTGTAAATCAGAATGGCAAATATGAAATGTGAACTTTTTGAGCATATATAAAACAGAGGGTAAATTGTATTGTTGTTTCGGATGAAAGAACTCAATTTAAGTAAAGGTAAAGTGGGTGAGTTATAATCTTTTCGAAGTTTGGGATGAGCTTATTCAATTATTTATCAAACGCATGTCGTCACATCCAAGCCAGTTGCTGCACCTATTAGGCATGGCACTTCGTTAGAATGTGCAAAGTACTTTGACAGAATTCGTCAATTTATAAGATCAGGTAAACTGCGGAATAATACACAAATGATGGGAAGAAAGAAATAAGGGAATTATTTTTCACCATCTGACAACTAGAATTCATTGTTTCTTATTTATACCTACAACAACATTAGATCCAATGGTAACAATAGATGAGTACCAGGCACAAGCTCACTGTTATTTAGACAAATGAGCAACTCTTTGTTAAGGTCCTAAATTAAAACTGCAGAGAGAGATGATGGCTCCTACTGTCAACGGCACCATGAATGTACTCAAGGCTTGCTCTGCTATGAGCGTTCAGAAACTCATTATAGTCTCGTCCGGAGCTGCTGTTGTTTTGAACCCGAACTGGCCTCCAGATAAACTGAAGGATGAGAGTTGTTGGTCTGACAAAGAGTTCTGCAAGGAAAATGAGGTCAGCATTGCTGTTTAAATAACGCGTTCATGCACCAATTCTCCATAGAGATTTTATTATTTAAAATACACCCTGGAAGCATAACTTAATTAGTTTTCACTGTTAGCGACAAAATTATTCACTTCTTTGTGTTGACAGATCTGGTATGCTCTTGCCAAGACGGAAGCTGAAGAGATGGCTTTGGAATATGCAGAGAAAACTGGACTGCACGTCGTCACGTTTTGTCCCGGTGCTGTTTTTGGCCCTCTGTTGCAGTCTGACGTGCTCAATATCACAACCAAATTCCTCCGTTATATCATAAAAGGTTCACTCCTCATCTTTGCATCCTGCCTTCTATGGTATCATCTCATTTGTCCCAAGCATTGCATTAACTAGCATACAACAGTTCAACAAAGTATTCAGCCAATGGACATGTTTATAATTCGTTTTGCTTGTTGTTTATCCTACTGTAACTCCACTAGTTGGATTAAATTGCAGGAGGTCCTGACACAATAAACAACAAATTATGGCCCATACTAGATGTCCGTGACGTTGCTGATGCGCTACTCCTATTATACCACAAGGCAGGATCATCTCAGACAGTGGCGGAGCCAGGAGTTGAACTGAGCCGGGTCGAACAACTAAGGTCTAAAAAAATTTAGGCAAAAAAGCAAGTGTATTCAACACAAAAAAGGTTCAAACAGATTCAATTTCATATTGCATAAAGTACAAGTACAAACTGACTACAAATAACAAGAAAACTACATAAAAAATAGTGCTACATTTTGATAAGAAGATAGTACCATACCATTAAGTTGAATCCATGTTGGCAAGACGAAAGTGTCGAGGAAGATGACCTCTACGGTCATTGTAGGAATGAAAACGTAGCATAATCTTCTTGTCATCAATTTTTTCAAATATCTCTTTCTCAACATAGCAAATCATCAAATTATTGAGCCAGTCATCCCCTATCCTGTTTCAAAGATCTGTCTTTATAATATTCATGGCCGAGAAAACTCTCTCAACTTGTGTTGTTGCCATAGGTAATGTCAACACAAGTGTAATAAGGCGATAGACCAATGGAAAGGTCAAATGTTGTCTCTTCTGAGCCAACTTGAGAGCAAAACCACTCAAACTATCACAAGTTATGAATTCAGGACTTCTCTTCATCACATCAATATATATGTCCAGTTCACCAACCAAGAGAGAACAATCATATGCAGTGAAATCAGCAGAGTACATAGTTGCAAGCTCAACTAGCTTATCCTCGGCATCTGTCCCATCATGAGAAACACTGCATAGCACTTCAACAATTGAATCCCACATATGTTGAATCCGAATTAGAGTCTTGTGGTGTGACCCCCAACGAGTATCACCGGGTCTTGCTAAACTTGTCTCTTGATTTTGGCCTCTTCCCGACGAGATCTCCCCACTCTCTAGTTGCGCTACCAAACGGTCATGATGCAATTGCAACAATACATCTTTCTTCTTACAAGAGACACTCACCTACAAGAAATGTGCATGTAGAAATTAGAATTGATAAATAGATAAAGAGTTGACAACTATTTGCAATTATGTACAAGAAAAACTAACCATACTAACAATCTTGTTTAGGTGACCAAAGAAGTGACCAATTGGTAGAAGTCCTTTCACAACCGCACCAACCGCCAATTGAAGTTGGTGGGCAAAACAATGCACATAAAAAGCATGAGGGTTGTCGGCCAATACCAATGTTTTTAAACCATGTAGCTGCCCACGCATATTAGAGGCACCATCATATCCTTGTCCTCTTAATCTTGACATGGACAAATTATGGTCAACAAACATTGCATCTAAATATCTTTTCTAAGAAGCCGATGTAGTATCAAGAACATGCTCAACACCGAGCAATCTTTCCAGGATCTCTCCTTTTTGGTTCACAAACCTACAAACAATAAGACAAGAACATATAAGATTACAAAAGATAATTAGAGAGAAACTAGCCAATAACATATAAAGATTTCAATATAGAAAGAAACTAGCGAATGACTAACCTCAAGATCACAACCATTTGCTCTTTAACCGATACATCACGAGACTCGTCAACAAGTACAGAGAAAGGGGCACTTCCAAGCTCACTCATTATGACTTCTGTAGTCTCTTCTGCACATGCTTTTGCTATATCTAGTTGGATTTCACGAGATGTCAATTGACAATTGCCAGGAGCATTCTCATTAATTACATTGGCTAGATCCTTGCATCTTGCGCCATACCAATCCAACATCTCACGGAAATTACCCTTGTTCAAGGAAGTGCTAGACTCATCATGCCCACGAAAAGCTAGACCTTGTTCAAGTAGAAATCTGACAACACCCACAACAGCCCTCAAACGAATTTCATAATCAATATGCAATTGTTCTTCATGACAGACAAGAGCATATGCCACACTTTGCTTTTTTATTTCTGAAATCTTCACAACTATTTCTTGCATTGTTGTGAATACTATTTGGTCCACCTACATGAGACTTGAAATTTTCCGATGCTTTCTTCCAATTTTAGACCCCGTCTTTGTGAAATCATCATATCCAAAGTGTGAACTATTGCTTGCAGATTTGAAAAGAAAACAATGGAAACAATATGCAGCATCCTTCTCCACACTATACTCTAACCAATCATATTTGGCATACCATGCATCTAAAAATGACCGGTGATCCGGACCAAATTTTGTTTTCGGAAAATTATGACCAATTAAACGATTACGGCCTCTAGACAAATATGCCCATATCATTTTATCTCTGATTTCAGGGGTACCAAATTCATCAATTGGTCTCCGAACTCCAGGATCGGCAACAACATTTGCTAGATCAAAGATTTCAGCAACATTTGTCGGTTGAGTGTCCTACAACATTAAAATCGAAATCAGTACTGATTTGAGCAATCTACTGCATGCTACTGGTCACAACTCACAAGACAAGTAGACATCAAAACTAAAATATGAAATCCAAAGGGGAAATCTACCTGCTCATGGCGTGCGGCGCGTGCCCTCTTGAGATTTCTGGATGTTTCTGCCTCTTCTTCTTGCCGAGCTTGAGCTACTGCCAGATTAATTTCCTCCTCCTCAGCCACGATCCGTAGCCACTATTCATCTTCATCAGAGTCCATCGGAGATTCGGAGGTGGCCGTGCGGGGCAGCCGGGCAGGAGACAAAGACTCCCAGCAGCCGCACGAGGTTCTTGTGCCGCACCCGCCCGATTGCTTCAACCTCAACCTTGAATTCCCTCTCTGCCTGTCCCCTAACAAACCAGGTATTTTACCAAATTAAGCAACACAAAAATTGTCAATATCTCCATTCAGTAACTCCGATGCAGTCACTAAAATATACATCTTGCTTAAACTTCCAATCGATGCATTCTAAAATTAGGCGCAAATATAAAACAAGCTTATGAAATTGGCTACAGTTCACGGATGCACAGTTACCTATTTCAGCAAGTTCTTGACGGCGATCTGTATGCCGTCCTCCTCGAGAATGCCGTGGTAGACGATGCCGTAGCCGCCCTCGCCAATCACCTTCTCGTCGGGGTGGACAGCGCCGGGGTGGGCAGGGCGGCCGGGGTGGACAGCGCCGTGCGGGGCAGGGCGGTGGCCGGCGCCGGCGCGATGCGGGGCTGGCCGGGGGCGGAGTCTGGCAGCGCGGGGCGGGAGACAGAGGTCGGGGCGGGGCAGGACGGCCGGGGTGGACAGCGCCGTGCGGGGCAGGGCGGTGGCCGGAGCCGGCGCGATGCGGGCTGGCCGGGACGGACTCTGGCGGCGCGGGGAGATGAGGCAGGGGAGAAGATTAGGTCGGGGTCGACGAGTCGAGTGGTCCGTGGTCGCCTCTCGCCTGGTACGTCGTATACTCGCTCCGTCGCTCGTATGACTTTTCCTCTTTTTCCTCTGATGCGTGGTACATAATTTTTTTCCTGCCCAAACTGAGCCGGGTCGGCCGACCAGGCTCGACCCCCTACTGGCGCCGCCACTGATCTCAGAGATACATATGCTCTGAGCACCAAATCGATATAAAAGATTTGATATATTTGATGAAGAGCATGTACCCTAACTACGAGTATGCAGACAAGTAAGCCTTGTATATTAGCACACTTTCATGCTTGAGGCTGTCAGATCACATGTTTTCACCACCAATTTTTTTTGGGCAGACTGGTTGATGTGGATTATAAGGTCGCAATGAGTCCAGATAAACTTAAGAATCTGGGCTGGAAGGCGAGGACATTGGAGGAGACACTCGCAGATAGCGTGGAGTCCTATGAGAAATCAGGTATCCTCCATGATACGGATGGGGAGCCTTGCCGGGTTCCATATTTCTACCGTATGCCGCCTATCCAGGAGTGAATGGACACTCTTGTTGACCTGTTGTGGTGTCTCTGTTAAGTTGAAGCTTCACTGGATGTGCTTCGCAAAAAGACGGACGTACAAGTGAAGCATGTGTATGTGTCTCTGGCAATGTTTTAGCCAAATTCGTTTGTTTCCGGTTCATGTGCCTAGCCTGATTTTTCTTGTTCTCGTGGCGTCTCTGCTGGAACTAATACTCAAGCTACATCCATATTGTTATGATATGTAACATCTCATGATTTAGTCACCGGTAACTAGGAGTTGTAGTGTGCAGCATGATCATTTATAACATTATTTGTGAAAACTTGAAAATCAAGTGAATTTAATATCCAAGAAAGTGCTCCAAAATGCATCAAAATAATGAGAGCACTTGTAAATGACATGAAAATCCTGAAAATAATTATCAAATACTCTAGTAGATATTTGAGGAGCTTCCTGAGAATTTTCAGGAATTTTGGATGGGGCATAACTTTAAATTTGAACTTTAATCCTTGAAAGCAAATAACTGGAATATAAAGGATCTATTAAATTGATGGATTTCAATTTGAATATAGTCCTAAAATACTATTAGGAAGCTAGTATAACCGTCTCATAATTTTAGGGTGAATAAATAAATAACATACTTGTAGTTCAAAACCCTCCATTTGAGTTAAATCTGAGTTAATATTTTTAGAGGAGAAATATGAACTAAAATGTTATGGATCTAGAATAATCCAGGAAAGGCTCATAAGAAAATACAAGTTTTTTTTACTAATTTGAACCCTCAAACAATTCAAAAGTTATTTGAGTTGGTGCTAAAGCAGAAAAGTAAAATAGAAATGGAAAATATCTTTTTTTTGGGTAGGAGAATATCTTACATTGATTGGTCGAAGGCCAGCAATAGCCTGCATGGGCCCTTTGCTGTGCAGTAGCCCAGCCAAAGCCTAGCCCAGATCCGTGAAATGCCTCTTGTCCATGAGCCACTATCGAGGGAAACCCATTTGACAAGGCCATCTTCGCTCGCGGCCACGTCCTGTCGATGGAGGGAGGTTCTGTAGATCGCCCTGAGGCGAGGCAAAAGGCAGCTCCGTCGCCTCAAGCAGATTCTTCATGGGCCGCTTTCGATGCGGCCCAATAAAAATTACAATTTTTTCTCTTTTTGTGTTTTAAATTCTTTTTCATTTGAACATTTTTAAATCCGAACAAATTTGAAATCTACACGTTTTCAAAATCTAAACCTTTTTTAAATTTGAACAAGTTTCAAATATGAACAATTTTCAAATTTAAACAAATTTCAAATCCAATTTTTTTTCAAAACCTGACTTATTTGAATTTAAACAAATTTCAAATCCGAACAATTTTCAAATCTAAACAAATTTCGACTCTGAATGGATTTTGAATCTGAACGAATTTTTGAATCCGAACGAATTTCAAATCTGAACGGATTTCGAATCTGAACGAATTTCAAATCTAAACGGATTTCGAACCTGAACGGATTTTGAATCTGAACAAATTTCGAATCTGAACGGATTTCGAACCTGAACGGATTTCGAATCTAAATAAATGAATACGAACAAATTTCAAAAACGAACAAATTTCAAATCCGAATAAATGAACAAATTTTGAATCCGAACAAATTTTGAATCTGAACAAATATCGAAACTGAACATTTGTCAAATCTGGATCTTTCGAAAATCTGAAACTTTTTCCAAAAAAACGAAACAAATAAAAAGAAAGCAGGAGAAAAAGAAAAGAAAACGAAACAGAGAAAAAAAGCGGACAAAATCTCTTGAAATTGGTCGGCCCATTAATTGGAGCCTTTAGACGACGCACCCATATCGCGTCGCCGCGGGTGAGGCATAGGATTTGCCGTCGATGGACGTGAAACTCCTCCAGTGAGACCACACGACTACGCAGAGTCCCCCTTTTAGTTTAATTTATAAGGGCATGCGTGTAACCCTAGATTGTCAATTTGACCAAAATAATGTAAAATATATTACAAAACAATACTATTACAAACTTCATATGTTATATTTTGAAATGATATACCTATTGTTTTATATAATTTATATTACATGGGTAAAGTTAACGACCTAGGTATACACGCTGGACTCACAAATTAAAACGAAGGGAGTAGCAAAATCCGAGCTATGATCATGGTTTCCTCAAATTCGGCCATTTTAGTAGTTTTTATCTCCTGTGTTTGAGAGGCCTCGCTCTCCTCTTCCTCCCACTTAAAGATAGCTCATCTCATCGGCATGGCGTTTTGGCTCCCGAGCATAGATAGTCCTGTTATCTGTGCCGTCCAGTTCTCATAGGGATTGGTGCCTGTGGACTCTGTTTGCATGTGTGCAGGCGAAGTAAAACCACTGCAGGCGCGGTAAACTCTAGCTTCCGTCCTTTATTACAGACCCCACTGAGACTGTCGTTTGCGCGTTCACGACACCAAGGGGACGGCATGTAACGTCAATTTTCCTGTCCGACAGGTACATGACGCCCAGTTTTCATGGTCCGTCAGACAGGAAAATCACTGCAAGTTTGCCAGAGTGGATTTGCTCATTCGGGTAGGGAAAAACAAACCGATATGTGCTCTCATGGTAGCATATGAAATGATCTAAAACGTGGGTTTTGATTCAGCAAATAGATAGAAACCCACTATGGTACAACAAAGTTACATGGGTACAGTAATACAAAACAACATCTAGATATACAAAGAGATTGCAAAAGTGTGCCAGATACATAAAAACTTCTTGTAGACCAGTAATTGGTCAATTGGAGAAGCTAATGTTGCTTGGAGAAAGAACATGACTACATGGCATCGTTGGCCAGCAGAGACTTGTTGCCTAGTAGCTTCATAATTTCATACAAGGACTCCATCTTGATCTTTGAGACGTTGAACTAGTGATGAAGACACTAATGAGCTCAGTGCACGAAGTCGCGCTTCAAATTGGAGATGAGAGTATTGTACCTTTGTTTCTGGGCAACTTCAGACGCTGGCCGTCATAGTGCATGCCTAGCGAAGTGGATGGCGCAAGAACCAAATTCCTCTTAAAAATTGAACCTATAGGATATTAGGAGACATGTGATGGAAGCACAGTATTGACTATATGTTTAAAATTGTAGCTGGTGAAGGAAGTGTCCAGGAGTTCTGCAAACTTTATAGACCAACCGTCCCTCATGGATGGCCAACCAGCATAGAACTCATAGAGACAGGAGAAGAGGGCATCATGAATTAGAAACGCGACGAACTCTGGCCGCTCTCCTGACTGGGCTGCTAGGCATCGGGTCCAACACATGTATCGTCTTCTCCAACATATCCTACATGAGAAGGAACCATCCTTCATCACATGGCACAAGGCAAAAGAACTAGTGTAAACAGAAAAGGTTAATCGGTCAGAATCGATGAAAATTGTAGTATAGAAAAATTCTGAAGACACAAAAGGAAAATATGGAGAATGTGTTCTACGCATGAGAACTGTCACCAGCAGATTGATCAAAGAGATAATGAGAATAATCCTTGCGACCATGAGAACTGTCACCAGCAGATTGATCAAAGAGATAATGAGAGTAATCCTTGCGATGCCAAGAGCGCATGTGAAGGCCGAGCACCTTGGATTTGTCGGCGGAGGCGGGCTTTCATGTCCGGGCACGGCTACCGCGATGTTATGCTGCTCACCATCCTCATGAATACCGAAGACGGCGGCGACGGCCACATGAGCCGTGACGGCGACGCGCGGGGCTGGAGCTTGGAGTGGCTCGACGTCCGCAGGAGCGGCGATGGCGTGCGGCAGGGTTGGAAGTTGGGGTGCGCGACGGTCTCAACCTGCTGCCCCTCTAGAATACCAACGAAGTCCTCCTGAAACTCGAAAAATTGGCAAATCCAAAGACTGCATGAAAAATGTGGCGTCACACAAAATCGACGGGCATCAATAAAACAGAGAAGCGATGGCATGGAGATATAGTGAATAGGTGGCACTTGTAGAAGCAATCCCCCAGTATGATTCCTCTCCGGGCTGCGAATGTTTCATGTCTTCACCGCAGAACGGGAGGATGAAGGGCAAATCTCTGGGCGGCGGCAGAGATTGAGAAGACGAGGAACAGGACGACATTTTCCTAGATTGTTGGAGATTGGAGATGGTGAGTGCCCAGACGAAGGTAGAAGATGGGTGGGGATAAGATCTGTCTTGCGTTAAATTGGGGGGACGTAGAGGTGAGAGAGATCCGTGAACGGAACAGGGCTTCCGTGAGGGCGTGACGCCTCCGTCAACATTTAATTGTGGATACCTGTGGGCCATCGGGCGGGATTTACTGCGGTAGAAAACGCCGATGGGAATCTAATCAAACAGTGCGACACGAATCTTGTAGAGTCCGTACGGACAAGATATAGGGAGCATCTGTGCTAGGGTGCCAAACGGGATTTCCGTCATCTCATCTATAACAATAATAGCTAAATAGGAGCAACCCACTATGTGTATTTCTCTCTGACATGTAAGCATGCCACATTACATTAGTTCTTCCTATTGGCTGCCACATGTTTCCACTATTTTTTTTAGACACTGCATGCGTCCACAGCATGCCACATTACATACCTGCTACTTCACTTTACTTGCATATATATTTTCTATATTTATTTAATCCAAAATAGCTTTCATTTATAGTTAGCACACTAAGCAACACGGACATTGACCCTAGTGTTTGGTACGTTGCTTTGTCTTTTGTAATTTGTAGTCTCAAAAATATTGTTTAAGAAGGTGAAATGTCACCTAATAAGCAAAGAAAGTCTCTGAGGAGAATAAGCTTAGACGGTGAAGTGTCATCCAACAAATGTACTACTTACATACACCTAAAAAAATACAAAAACAAATGTACTACCACTATCTAAAACTGTACAACGAACGCAAAGCATTAGGCTGGCCTAGGTTTGAATGAGAAGACTCTACTTTTGTGTCGGTCCTACGATTTCATTTTGAATTCTTGTTGTACTACAACTTCAATCCAAAGATCTCAGATTTTGGCCTTGCAAAGTTGTGTGCAAGGGACCAAAGCATCATTACCTTAACTGCAGCAAGAGGCACTATGGGATACATAGCGCCAGAGCTATACTCTCGGAACTTTGGAGGGTGTCATACAAGTCAGACGATACTTTACGTTAATAATTTACATTTTTTTTCGAGGGATCGCGGCCGTTTATTGCACCTTCCGTAGCTTGCACTTGCCCACCACCTCCCCATTTATCGTCTCGCACAGACCCCCTCCTCGCCTCCCCCACCATGGCGATCACCGGCGGCCCGAGCGGCCGCCTCCTCCTACTCCCCCTCCTCGTCTTCGCGCCCTCGTCCTCGCCTGCTCCCCCGCCCGCGCCTTCTACCTCCCCGGCGTCGCCCCCCGCGACTTCCAGAAGGTGATCAATCCGTTCCCCACCCGCCCTCCTCTCCTCGTCGGATCTAGCTCTTGGTGACCTCCTGGTCGTCCGCGCCGCTGGATCTAGGCGTACCGGTAGGCGCGGCCTCAGATCTGGCCCCCAGGCCTTGGTTTCCCCATGTTTGGAAGGTTTCCCGCATTTGGAGGATTATTAGGTTCAGGGTTTAGTGATCTGAGCAATGGAAGTGGCGAGCGAAATGTCTGAATTATGTTTGCTTGCATGTGCATTTTCTGCGTTCGTCGACATAGGGAGGAAGCTGTACGGGGTAATGCCCGCTTAGCCTTTGAGCTCGCGGTTGATTTGTTCGGCAGGGTGCATTGGGACTGGGCTCTTCTTTCCCGTGGCCGATTCTGATGCTGTTTTAGTTATCCATAGCATGAGCCGCAATAGAATTGCACTATATAGGGAAGGACGCACCCCAAAATAACTGTGTTTGGAGTTGTGTATATGGGTTATTTTGGGGTGAGTACGGGTCACACTATAAAAAGTGTTGATAAGCAGGGATTTTGGTTAATCTAGAGGTGTAGACACATCATATCTTCATTGCTTGTTTAGTCTACTTTGTACTGTTAGAGAACATGTATTTACGTGGGTTGTACCTATTGTTGTTAATTTTGGCGGGTTTCATGGAGATTGCAAACACTGCAACCACAAACCTTGGGAAAGTTACATGAATTGAAGTGTTTTTTCGTCTAACTGGCCAGGGCCTAGTCTTTTCCTATGATGGCAGCAAACTACAACAAACATGCCATTCTTTGATAAATATGCGTGAAATGTCACATACCATGTGTGGTATGAAGATATTTTCCCTTAGTGTTGTAGCTATACTAGAGTTGTTAATTCAGAATGCCCAAATTATCTTAAAAATGTCATACCAAATCCTTTCTGTTAGACAATCAAAGTATAATGAGTTTGATGTTGACGCATAGAGCCTGTTTTTGCCCATTTTAAAGCTCATATGGTTATCTTGGTTTAATGCTATTCACATGAGAATCAAATGTCAAGAAGTATAATCACAACAGTAAACTTTATGCTGGGCCTTAAGGTGTTGCATGTGCTTGACGATCTACTTGAAGAGGCCCCACCTGTAGACAAGTACATGGTTATTGTCTCTTGTTGCCTCCTAATCCAGTTACTATCCCAGGAGTTCAGGAGAACTAGATACATTTTGTATTGGTCACTTGCATATTGCTCTTGATGCCATTAAGTTGAGGTGTTCATCGATTTTATCGTTTACAAGTCGATGTAATCCTCTTGTTTATGGGCTTCCTGTTGCATTGTTGATTGTCATTTCTTCTCAGAAAAGGTTACCAACTTACCACACAGTAACTATTACAGTTACTGTTGAATAACCAAACATCTAGTCTTATTTGCTTGGCAATTTCATCCATTTTCCCTGTATATATATTCTCACTTTGCTAGATTGTTTTCAATTGTTGACTAACCGTTCATATTGCAGGATGACGATCTCCAGGTGAAGGTCAACAAGCTGTCATCTATAAAGACGCAGCTTCCATACGACTATTATTTCCTGGACTACTGCAAACCCGATGCGATTAAGAACAGTGCTGAAAACTTAGGGGAAGTCCTTCGTGGGGACCGTATTGAAAATTCTGTCTATAATGTAAGTATAGTATCCTTGTATTTTGTATTCATTGCTCTAGAAATGGTGTTGCCTGTTAGTTCTAGGGTCTAGGCAGCAGCACAACATAATATGAGAAGTTGTATTCTTTTTAGCTTCAGTTTAATTTTCCAATGCTTACAGTTCAAGATGAGGAGGGACGAGAGTTGCAAAATTATTTGTCGAAAACAGCTTTCTCCAGAAGCTGCAAAGAATTTCAAAGAAAAGATCGATGATGAGTATCGAGTGAACATGTATGTATCTGAATTTGAATGCTTTGCTATTGTCAGTTGATTAACATGGCCATCTAGCCACCTTGTATATGATACTGGTTGAAGTTGTGGTATATGTTCAGCATATGCTATATACTGTACAGTGCCTAACAGTGTATATTTACACCTTTTTTCTATCAGGATTTTGGATAATCTCCCAGTTGTGGTTCCTAGGCAGACGCGGGAAGGAAGCCAAACACCAAGCTTTGAGCATGGTTACCGAGTTGGCTACAAGGTGAGCATCTCACCCATTCGATTGATACTCGTTGAAACTTGAAATATTTATCATGGAAGTTACTTAATTTGAGCACAATATTGGCAGCTAAAGGATGACAAGTACTATATTAACAATCACTTGAGCTTTAAAGTCTTGTACCATGAAGACCTAAACTCTCCAGATGCCCGTATTGTTGGCTTCCATGTGATTCCTAGCAGGTATGGATATTTGGTCATGTCTAACTTAGCATGCCCCATGGTGTAAATAATCTTGTTTTGTTATGGTTTTTTATGCATAGCAGACCAGTGTGAAACCAATTGAATTTCATGTTCATCGAATGGTTTTGCTCATTTCGTTGATTTCAGATGGGTTGATAGGATATATCAAATGGTCAACGTAGCCAAAATATAGGAGAAATTATTGCATGACCCTTTTTGGATTTATATTTGATGTGCTTATGGTAACTTGTCTATTCACTGTCCACCTGTATACAGCATCAAGCATGAATATGGTGCCTGGGATGACAAGAATCCTACAGTGCAAACTTGCAGTGCTAACACTAAGATAACTCCTGGTAGTCACACACCTCAAGAGGTGGCTCCTGATGCATATATTGTATTCTCTTATGACGTTACCTTTGAGGTATATTCCTTTCTCAGTATCCTCTCTTGCTGGTATTATCGTTCCTGTTAGTTTGATTAATTTGGAATCCTTCTGCTGCAGGCTAGTGAGATCATATGGGCATCTCGCTGGGATGTCTACCTTCTTTCTAGTGACAGCCAAATCCACTGGTTCTCAATCATTAACTCCTTGATGATTGTCCTTTTCCTTTCCGGCATGATAGCCATGATTATGATGAGAACCCTTTACAAGGACATAGCAAACTATAATCAACTTGACAATCAGGAGGAGGCCCAAGAAGAAACTGGGTGGAAGTTAGTGCATGGTGATGCATTCAGGCCTCCTGTTCATTCAGGCCTTCTTTGTGTTTATGTTGGAACTGGCGTGCAATTCTTTGGTATGACAGTGGTTACCATGATGTTTGCGCTACTTGGATTCTTGTCCCCTGCAAACCGTGGAGGACTCATGACTGCTATGGTCCTTTTGTGGGTTTTCATGGGCGTGTTGGCGGGTTACACATCATCCCGCCTCTACAAGATGTTCAAGGGCAATGAGTGGAAGAAGATCACCCTCAAAACTGCCTTCATGTTTCCTGGTATAATCTTTGGGGTCTTTTTCGTGCTGAATGCCCTTATCTGGGGTGAGAAATCATCTGGTGCAGTTCCTTTCGGGACAATGTTTGCTCTGTTCCTCCTCTGGTTTGGCATCTCCGTGCCACTAGTCTTTGTTGGAAGTTTCTTGGGATTCAAGCAGCCAGCTATTGAGGATCCAGTTAAGACAAACAAGATCCCCAGGCAAATTCCTGAGCAAGCATGGTACTTGCAGCCAGCTTTCTCGATACTTGCTGGTGGCATATTGCCATTTGGTGCTGTCTTTATTGAGCTCTTCTTCATCCTCACATCTATCTGGCTGAACCAGTTCTACTACATATTTGGCTTCCTCTTCATAGTCTTCGTCATCCTCCTGGTAACTTGTGCTGAGATCACAATTGTGCTCTGCTACTTCCAGCTATGCAGCGAGGACTACCACTGGTGGTGGAGGGCATACCTGACTGCAGGCTCTTCAGCTCTATATCTTTTTGCGTATGCTATCTTCTACTTCTTCAACAAGCTAGAGATCACAAAGCTTGTTTCAGGCATTCTGTACTTTGGTTACATGCTGATCATTTCTTATGCCTTCTTCGTGCTGACTGGCACTATTGGCTTTTATGCTTGCTTCTGGTTTGTGAGGAAGATATATGCTTCTGTGAAGATCGACTGATGTAACAACTGTCAAGATGATCTTCATGTCTGCTTCTAGAGCATCTCCCGGACAAGGTTTTCTTGCAATATCAGACATGGTGCTGCTCAATCGCCATATATGAAGGAAACTGGGATGTGAGATGGGATTCCATGGTTTTGGTAGAATATGTAGTCTGGTAGGATTAAGAATCGTCGGTTCTTTAAGGGAGAATTTGATACTTGTTGCTGCTTAGCATGGCTTATGTAATATACTGAGTGCTCTTGTACTGTTTGGGATCTTGATTGACCATGCATGTTCCAGTTTTTTATTGCCTTATCCAGAATACGCTGGAGATGGCACTATTTCTTACAGCACAATTTCTCGTTGCTGGAATGATTCCGTTCGATGGTGTGCTGCAATTTTTATTTGTACAGGGTTCCAGGCTACTCTGATGCTGGACTTGCTGTCTGTTACTCTCTGGGAGCATCATCTTACCTGGGCCTATCAGAGCAAGGACAATAAATAGTATATAGTATAGTCTGCTGTTGGCTACAAGATAGTATCAAGTCACCTATAGCTCGCCTTATAGATAACAAATATAATAGTTAGCTGTAAATATGGACTACTTTAATAAGGGTTGGGCGGTTGGCCCACCTTGCACTATCACGAGTTGTCTAGAGCACATCCTGTAGCTGGCTCTTATTTTACAACCCGCTTCTCTTCTCTTTTATTTTCTCTCATCTAACCAAGCAAAAGCACAATATTTAAATCATTATAGCATGTTGATTAGGCTTTATTGTACTTGCTCTCACATGGATATGTGACCATGTGGGTTTCTTGGAATAATCTAAGCTTCTAATGACTTGCATCTTGAGTTAACACATGCCATGCGTGTACTTCAAGTTTTTGTTTGTTCATTTTGTGAGTGGTCAGCCCTGTCATGTTTCATGCACTAGTCAACATAATCAACAACAAAATCAAATATTTGAACTGATTGAAATGGCTAGTGAGATGGCTGGTGTAATTCACATATTAACATCCCCTTTTACATGTGACAGGAGAAGTCAACACATGTAAACAGGAAGAGAGAACTCAAAACGTCGAGCTATGATACCATGACATGTGCACTAGCCAACGTAATCAAAAGTCTAAACTAATAGAAAGGGCCAGTGCAATACCCATATACATATATACAGTTCAACAAGCCCGACCCTCTCGAGCATGTCTTACACAGACTGAAACCAAGTTTACTTTCCTAAACAATCTAAAGACTTATTCCCTCCGTTCACAAAAGAATGTCTCAACCTAGTTTAAATTTGCATGTATCTACACACTAAATCATGTCTAGATATATATAATTTTGGGCTAGGTTTAGACATCCTTTTATAAACGGAGAGAGTACATTCTATGCTAATCTAATCCATGATATCCATCAGGGACTAGGACTCCACATACAGACCCAACATATACTAGGACACGACTGACTAGTACATGATTTTCTAGCAATATTGTCAAAATTAGCCCCCTTCAATTGTATTGCCAAAAATGGCCTGGCGGGAGGCTACAAAGGTGACACGTGTCACTTTCAGCCATAGCACATGGCGGGAGGTCCTTTCCGCCACGCAGACCGGCGGGATGTCCTCTCCGCCGCTGTCACTGGCGAGAGGTGGCGGGACCCAGCGCTGTCAGCTGGCGGGAGGCTTGCGTGCATGTGGCGATGGCATCGCGCCGACGCACATGGCGGGACACACCTTCCTAGTACAGTGCATGCATGTGAATTACACGATCATACAAACCAATAGCCATCATGGCATGGCAGTACATGCATGCATACGGATACTGTGTCGGCCTGCGTCGACTGAATCCAAGTAATTAAAGTATCCACAATGACCCGCATAATATTTGTACAGCGTAGAACGCCGCCGTCACCCACGGCGGCCTTCGCCACGTGTCGCTTGGCCAGGTCGCCGCCGTCACCCACGGCGGCCTTCGCCACGGTACTTCTGCCAATTTAACTCGGAGGTAGTCCTTTTTGACATTTCGTTGGGCCAAGTGGTCTCATGCGTCAAAAATTCGGGAGTTGGGTAGACGTCACGGTGCCGCCTTGAGCGCAGGCGGCATGGCCCACAACTATGTTTCCGTTTGCCGATGTTATCAGAATCCTGTTTCAGCAAAGGTGCCACCTCACCTCCAGGCCTGCCGCCCCCGGTCGTGGCGGCAGATGCCACATGACACTTGCCGGGCCTGCCGCCACAGTATTGTTGGCAATATGACTCATATGTGGTCTTTTTTAGCATTTCACTAACCTAAGTGGTCTATTATGTCAAAAATTCGGTGTACATGATGTCAAGTGACATCACAAAAATTTGGTTAGCACTAAGATATCAGATAAGTATACACCAGTTTTGACACAATAAATACTAGATAATGAGCTCAGTATCGTCATGCCTCTCTCATTTTGAGCACGTACTGAACTCCTTGATTCATACTCCCCAGGTGCGATCTTGACGAGATTTTCCTGGACAGCACCTCGGTATCACCGCTCCCATCAACGACCATCCACCTCAATCGTGTTGTCAACGACAGCTCCCTGCTTCGAGGCGCTAGTACGGGTGGCCTCCCCGGGTCGAGCATGGTTTCAAATTCTTGACCTCACTCTGACATCAGTTATTGGGTTTTATCCACGGATTGAGAAAATCACAACCAAAAGACCTTCAAGGGTGCCTGTCACACCCGTTATTTTTTCTTTATTTCTTCTTGCAATCTCACGGTACAAACTCACGCCCTAGGCTAGACAATATATTTCAATTCTCATTAATTAGACTGGAAATTATATTAAACCAATAGAAATCATCGAATATTTTCTGGGAAGAAAAATTAATTGAAAGAACAATTGTTGAACAGAATGAACATTTCTTAGTTTCTGTGGTAAGTTTGGAAGTTTGGTAATTTCTTAAATTCGAATTTTTTTAAACCAATTTTGTACACAATGGATATTTGGTCCAACTGTGTTAAATCTTTATTGGTTTTGAGATTATTGTGATTTTTTAAATGCACCGTTAATTCATATTTTGTTGGATGTTTTGTCATTTATATGGAAAAGAAAATTGATGAAAATTGTGATTTATGAGTAGAGAGGGAAAAAAAAGTAGAAACTTCTAAAATGTTGGAAAGGTAAGGAGCGTTTTGTAGGAAATGCGAGGTCTTTTCCGCAAAAAGCGATGTGCGGGGACTTTTGATGCAAAAAGTTTTATTCTGGAGGGCCAATTTATGATTTTTTGAAAACGTGAGGGCTTTGCTGCGGAAAAACGGCAAGCACTATAGAAGTGCACATCTATATGTCCGTCAAAATAAAAAGACTAAAACATGAAACTTGTTTGGAAGGGCGATATGCATCTACTCGTGAAACGAAAATTCAAACGGGTGACTGGGCGCGACGAATTTAACAAAATTCGTCGAACGTTTTTTGCGAATTTAGATCACAAATTAAGGAGTTAGAGTGAATAGAACTCGAAACCGATCACGGGAATGGAACCTGTGCGTCGACGCACGCATATATTTTATGTATACATTTTTTGTAAAACGTGGGGTTATTTTTGCAAAAAAAGAAAAAAAAAGAAAACTATAGTAGCTACAGTACCCGCCGGTACTGTTCGTACTGTTCAACACCGTAGCGGGGAACAGTACCACGCGGACCTGTAGCTGCTACAGTGTCGGGCGATGTGGCTCGCTGTGGGAGGCTAAAATCTTTCCTCCTTAATATATAGAGGTAATGAGATAATTTTTTTTGCATCCGTTTCGAAAAATAAAAGACCTCCATACATGGCGTTTTCTACGTTATCTCCTTGCCCTGATCCTTCTACTCTCAAGGGCACCACTGACAATTACGGAGTAATAAAGAGTAGACCACATAGACGTTATCTCCTTGCCCTGATCCTTCTACTCTCAAGGGCACCACAGACAATTACGGAGTAATAAAGAGTAGACCTAGCCCACAAATTAAACCCATAACACAATTGGACGGCCTGGGATAGATCACCAAGTAAGACAAAAACGAGGAGGACGTTCGCCGCACCAAAATTTTGCCATGGAAAGGATAACATAGCGACAGAAACGTGTTTCACGACGCCGAAAGAGACCACCAGAAGGTTCATTCAATTATTAATTGGCATAAGGTGACAGCCTAGAAAGAGATACGAATGCAGGTGGGATGGGACTGGGATGTCCCGTACCACCAAGACTGTTGACCCAATTATCCCGTTGCCCCACCTTTCAATTATCCCACAAACGAAATTATTATTGGGCTTAACAGGATGGTCCCAGTTATCCCGTTAGATCCCACCAGCTATGCTTAATACTCCCATACACTGGATGGACCGATCGAGAAGCAGATCTTACTGGAGCAAGGAGAGCCAGGCGTGGCTCGCCGGAGAAGGGAGAGGCCGGCGCCGGCGCCGGCGCCACGGAGGACGCAAAATCCAGCGCCTCCTCGGCCGGCCGCCCGTCGGCGCCCTTCAATAACAGCATCGACGCGGGCAACGCCGCGCACGGCGGCGTCGGTGGCGACGTCGAAGAAACCGGCGACGAGGGCGTCGGGGTAGCCGGAGCAGCGCGACCTCCAGCCTCGCGAGAGAGGCCGCGGCGAGCAGCACGTCCTCCGTGTCTGCGTCAACGGCGGCGTCGGCAGAGGACGGCCGGGCAGGAGGATTTGGCGGCGGGGGTGGACGTCGATGTACTCCCTGTTGAGAAGCGAAGGCAGGCAGCCAGACGTCGCTGGAGCCATGGCAGAAGCGAAGGCAGGCAGTACCGCCGTCGCCGGCAGATCCCGGCCTACTCCGGCATGTCCCCACGCTGCAGATTCTCATCCTCTCCCGATTCCATGGCGCGCATGGCGGCGGCGTCGACTGAAATTGGCGGAGGGGCGGGAGGGCTAGGAGGCCTTCGGTAGCAGGCCGGCGTTGCGCTCCATGAGGTTGCCCTTGTCCCCTGCTGCACTTCTCGATTGGGTTCCAGCGATGGCCGCCTCACCTCTGCCTCTGCGTGGCCTAATGCAGCTTATTACGGGACAGCTGGGCTGCCGGTGGATCAGGTGGAGTAATCTGTTTAATCCCGTACGGGATAAACGGGTTGTCCTTAGCGGGATGAACGGGATTTTCGTGGCGGGATGGGAGGCGGGATAGGTGGCACGCCCATCCCATTTGAAACCTTAGAAAGAGAAAAGGATCGATACATATAGACCATCTCCAGCGCATGCACCCAGCCAAAAACACAAAATCACGCGACGACAAACCCCCAGATCAGAGAGGATACGTGTACGTAAATGATGATATACTAGGTAAATTTGGCGCGGCGCACGCCTCGCCCTTGATGTGAAATTTTGATGACGGTTTGGATTCTAAAAAAATGTTTGTATTGGAAAAAAAACTGTTTAGATTTAAATTGTTTGAAATGAAGACAAAATTTATGAGTTAAAATAAGTTTGCAAGGTGAACAAATTATGAATACACCGCATCCGTCGTGATTTGAAATGGCGAAGTCCGTTTGAATTTGTCGTGTTTTTTTTTTTCAGCGATGAAATAGAAAAAATATGTAGCAAGCTAATTCGTCAGTTTTTTAACCTTTTGTGTGGAGAGTCTTAAAAATGTTAATTTTGAAGTTTTTGATATATTTTTTCCTTGGTTTTTCATAATGTTTTTCTGTTGCATCCTTTTTTGTGAGATTTCTGCAAATTTGCTAAATTCAGACCTTCCGTGATAAAATTCAGTTCAGCTTTGCGTTTTTTTTCCATTAGTATTCAATTTAGGTAGATAATGAGTGGAAATGCACATTTATTGAATTGAGTTCCATAATTAGAGTCAGTTCATTTAGATTGCATCCAAATAATTACCAAATCGAAATGTTCAATTTGAGTCCGTATTTAGAAGAAATGCATTTTTTGAGCATCTAGTAAACTTACCATCATATATTTAGAGGAAGTGCATTCGGTTTTTTACTGAAATATTTACTAAATTTGAATATTAAAACATGTGTGTTGTTTGGCACAAATATCTAGCATTTATTTTTCTGACCGTTTGGATATGTTATTAATATTTTTTCTGATTTTTTTTTGTTTTTTTTGTCATAAATAGCTAGTATTTATTTTTCTGATCGTCTGGATATGTTATTCATATTTACCTGATGGATAGATTCGAAACTATTGATTTTTTGAACAATTTTTACGTTACCTGGCAAAAGTCCTCACTGAAGTTGTCAACGATTCCCGGAATTGGTCAGCGTTGCGTCCCTTGTGGAAATTGTTGTGTTAGTTCCTTTTTTTTTCATTTAAATGAAGAACGGAGCTTTGTTTTAAACCTTAAATTGAAGATAGCGGTAGGTACTCTTCCGTTTACGTCCCTTGTGGAAATTGTTGTGTTAGTTCCTTTTTTTATTTAAATGAAGAACGGAGCTTTGTTTTAAACCTTAAATTGGAGATAGTGGTAGGTACTCTTCCGTTTAAAGAAAAAATTGTTCAATTGTACTGGAGGTCCGATCCGTATTTTTTGGAAAACATGGGGACTGTGCTGCAAAAAAGTTTTTTCCGGACGGCCGAATCACAATTTTTGGAAAAAGTTAGGACTTTTCTGCAAAAGAACGGCCGGGAGGCTCGTGGCAGTGGTTGACTGGAGGAGGAGCGACGGGGAGAGAGAGGAGGAGGGCCGAGGTCGGAGCGGGAAGGCGGCGGGGGCGGGCCAGAGGTGGCCGACTCGGGGGGAATGATGTCGATTTCTGTTCTGGGGTTAGCGCGTGTGTGTTTTGTACCGGAGGAACGGTTCACAAATTTTGCAAAACACGGGGACTTTGCTGCAAAAATGTTATATTCAGGGAGACCGTTTCACAATTTTTTTTAAACGTGAGGTTTTTTATTTAGTAATGCTTTAATCCGGAGGATTGATTTACAATTTTTTGGAAATCGCGAGGACCGTACTGTAGCGAACACTGTTCATCGCTGTGACTTTTGTGCGAAACGTTTTATTCCGGGGTGTCGATTTACTAAAACATGAAAATTGTTTGGAAGGGCGATATGCATCTACTCGTGAAAGGAAAATTGAAACGGGTGACTGACCGCGATGAATTTGACAAAGTTCGTCGAATGTTTTTGCGAATCTAGATCACAAATTAAGGAGTTAGAGTGAACAAAACTCGAAACCGATCACGGGAATGGAACCTATTTGTCGGCACGCATATATTTCATGTATACAAATTTTTGAGAATGCGGGATTATTTTTTGCAAAAGAGGAAAAGGGAAAAAAAAACCCACTGTAGCTGCTACAGTACGCGCGGGTACTGTTAAACCCTGTTGCGGGAAACAGTACCCGCGGTGCTGTAGCTACCTACAGTGCTCGATGCGGTGGAGCGCTGTGGGAGCTCAAATTTGGTGCTCCTTAATATATAGTAGTAATGCGTGTTTCACGATACCAGCACTGGTTCGCGACGCCATCGTGCAAAACGTGGTCTAAATCGGATCACTGCCACCTTCTTCCCCAGTGATCGATCTTCAGCTCGTAAAATGTGGTCTAAATCAGAGGAGCACAGGGTTTGTTCCCGCGCGGACTGGCTCGTCCAGACGTCCAGATCGGATGGGCTCTCTCTCTCTCACTACAGGAAGGAGATCTTATGCCGACGGCCAACACCTATGCCGACGGTTTTTTGTCGGGGCCGTCGGCGTAGGCTCTGACGAGGCTAGCCCGGCGACACGGCCATCGGCATAGGTATTATACGCCGACGGCAACCGTCGGCTTAAATTACACCGTCGGCGTAGGGTCATGCAGGAAGGAGGTGATGTCGTAGCATCCTCTACGCCGACAGCTTTGCCGTCGGCAAAGATTAAATTATTTTTAATTCTTATTTTTTCATGGTTTTTTTATGCGTAAAACTACGTCGACGGCAAAGCTGTCGGCATTGATATTTAATTTTTTTACGCTTTCTTTTATGCGACGTCATTTTATGCGTAGCGTGTCACTCAAGGGCGCGCTGCCAGTAAGGGCTTACCGGCGGCGTACCCTCCTAGAGCAGGCGGTGCTAGTAATCGGGGCCTACACGAGGGCCTCAGTGAAGCTCACCATGTGGGATTGGGAACCCTTGATAGGGGTGCTAGATCACACAACTGAGCCTTGGCAGGGTCGTCGAGGCATGTCATCTGCAGGGCGCCAAACCTTGACCGATTCCTCCCTTGCAAGCCTGCCAACATTCGTTATGGGGTTGTTCATGCTTACTAATGGAACTCAGGAGGGTTTTGGAAACATATGGCTAGCTTTTTCTGGGGTGACACATAAGCCAAAAGGAACTATCACATGGTACGATGGCCTGAGGTTTGTCACCCCAAAGATCAGGGTGGTCTTGGGGTCACGAACACCAAGGTGCTAAATATTGCACTACTGACCAAATGGATCTGACGGTTGTTCACTGAAGATGACCAACACTCCCTCTAGCATAATCTTGTGAGAGCAAAATACTTGGGAGCCTCAAATCTGTTTTCAGCTAATGCTTTGGGAGGGTCCGAATTTTGGCATGGCCTGCACAAAATAAAAAGCTACTCTACGTTGGGAGCTAAATTTCATGTGGGGATAGGTTCTAAAGTTTTGTTTTGGCAAGATTGGTGGACATGAAGAGCCCTATGTGCACTCGTTTTGCTAGGTTATACGATATATCAACTAGACAAGACATTCTAGTTTCCCAGGACCATTCTGGTGATGGATGGCACTTGCAGTTCAGACGTACTTTTGGGTAGGAAGAACTTCAACAGTGGGCAATTCTTACCCAGGAAATTGAGGATTTCTTCCCCTCGTCTCAGGAAGATCAGGTTTCTTGGGCCTTAGATCCCTCGGGCAAGTTCTCTGTTCGATCTTTATATCGTAAAATTGTTCATGTTTCCGATCGCGCCATGCCAACATTCTTTTGGTTTGCTAAGATCACTCTTAAGATAAAAGTCTTCCTCCGTCAACTTGCTCGAAGTCGTTTGCCTACAGGTGACCACTTGTTTTACGCCACGTTCCCTCCGTTGGTTTTTGTGTGCTTTGTGGTTCAGCTGAAAATACTGATTATATCTTTTTTCGTGTTGTCTTGCATCTTTTATGTGAACTGGATGGCGTCAGAGCTTTGGGGTGACCTGGAACCCTCAAATTTTTGATCAATGGTGGATGATTATCCATTCACTCCCAAGCAAAGCAAGGAAACCAGTGTGGCTTCTCTTTGCTGCCCAATGCTGGGCCCTCTGGAATATTCACAATAAGTTTTTAATATAAACGGTTTTCCTTTCACAACCCGTTGATTGCTTCTACAAAACTAGCCTTTTGCTGCAGCAATGGAAACTGCTATGCAAGCCTAAGGAGCAGGCCGCGGTGGACCTCATGATCTCGGAACTGCTCAACCTCTACCGCACTACCTACGAGCAACCTGTGGACGCTGGACATCAAGCTACTTAGTTATCGCCTGTTTTTCAGTAGTGTACTTCGTGCTACCTTAGTCGTTCTAAGACTTTAAGTCTTTGCTTGGCAGTGTGACATTTGGTTTATTTGTAAGCTGGTAACCCAACAACTAAGTGTGATCCTGTGAACTCTTGGCTTTAGTAATATAAAGCTGGACCCCTTATTTTGCCAATATATAAAGCGACCCATCCCGAAGAGAAGTTGACTGACGGGGATGTCTCGAGAAGAAATTGGGACATTCCAATGCCTTTTGATCTAAAAAAGATCGACTGATGTAACAACCGTCAAGATAAACTTCCTGTCAGCTTCTAGAGCATCTCCTGGACAAGGTTTTCTTGCAATATCAGACATGGTGCTGCTCAATCGCCATATATTTTTGGAAACTGGGATGTGAGATGGGATTCCATGGTTTTGGTAGAATACGTAGTCTGGTAGGATTAAGGATTGTGGGATCTTCACGTATGTTCAAGAGAGAATTTGATACTTGTTGCTGCTTAGCACGGCTTATGTAATATACTAAAGATATTGAGTGATCTTGTACTGTTTTGGATCTTGATTGACTATGCCGGTTCCAGTTATTTTAGGCCTTATCCATAATACGTTGGAGAATGGAGATGCATGGCACTATTTCTTAGCATAATTTCTCCTTGCTGAAATGATTTTGTGATTTCGTTCATTGATCTGCTGCAAATTTATGTATACATGATTACAGGGTTCTAGTCTACTCTGATGCTGGACTGCCAGCTTTACTGTCTATTACTCTCTGGGGGTTTCTTTTGTTCATTTTGTGTGAGGTCAGAAACACTAGTCCTCGTTGTGCATTTGTGATGATCTGTCATGTAATAGAACTGGAAGTTTTTGCAGCCTCTAAGTATGTGTGTATCGAATATGCACCTGTTATGTTGCATTTTCTATACACAATTTTAAGTATGTCACATATTTTGGTCAACTATTTTTATGAAACTGTTGGATGAAATTTTCACTGAAATACTGGTTTGCTACAGTCAGTATAAGCCGCTGGCTCCTCTCAACCTTAGATCCTTCAGAAAGAGGTTCTCAATTTGACACGATTGATTGATGCATATCCTGGAATGAAAGAACATTTGACAGACAATGGTTGCGTCGACGTGTACTGAGTAAGTCGTTCATCAGAAAGTAAAACTTATTTCTTTATTCAACGAGAATGCGGTGAAACATTTTGCATTTCACAACTAACCATATCTCGAGTTCGAGGGGAAGTGCACTCTGCAGTCGGCACTCAGAGATGACCACAAAACATACTGGAACGGGCATGCGAGGAGGAGGAGGAGGAGAAGCTTATCACGGCGCCGGTGCCGGTGCCGGTGCGCCCTGCGTAGGGGGAGTCAGGGCTTCGGAGGACCTCGTGATCACCCCGCACATCATGGTCTCCCTTGGCACGTTGAGCTCGCGGATCTTGTCGACCCCTTCGATGAAGACGGCGCCCATGCCCATGTGGAGGTGCGGCTCGATGTGGCAGTGGAACGCCCAGGCGCCCGCGTTGTCCGCCACGAACCGGAGCACCGTCCACCCGTGCGGGAACACCACCACCGTGTTCCGCAGCGGCGGGTCGTCCGTGTTTAGCTTCGCGTAGTCCTTGACGGCGTCGTACCGCCCGTCGCCGTACCCGAGCACCCAGAAGTCGTGGCCGTGCAGGTGCCACGGGTGCGTCTCGCTGTTGTTCTCCCTCAGCATGTCGGCGTTCTGGAGCACCACGTCCACCAGCGCGCCGTCCGGCAGCTCGTACACCCGGTCGCTGAGCTTCGCCACGTAGCCGTTGTTCCCGGCCGGCAGGTGGACGTCGTACCCTGGTGGGAACCCGTTGGGCGCCTCGGCCGTGGCGTCGAAGGCGCTGCCCTGGATGCTGTAGAAGTAGGCGCCCAGGTACGGGGTGGACGGGAGCGTCAGGGACACGTTGTTGATCGCCCACTTCACGTGCCCGTCCACGATGGTCTGCGTGTTGAGCATCACGATCGTCCGGTTCAGGGGCACGAACACCGGCGGCCGTTGCTTGGTGGCGTCGTTCCGGGCTTTGATCCTGTAGGTGAACCTCTTGCTGCGTTCTATGTCGTCCCAGGCGGGAGTCTCCGGGGGCACGCTCCCCGGCCAATCGAACTTACTGTTGGTGTATCTTAGGACGGCGGTAGCCGGCAGCGTCTTGGGTTGCCGTCCCGTCACGCCCACGGAGATCCAGAACGCCCCCGGCGTGTGGTTGGTCGTGAGGAGGACGGAGTAGCTCTCGCCGGAGTAGATGTTGATGTCCGTCACGTTGAATGGTTCCACGGCGTTGCCGTCCGCCTCCACCACCGTCAGCTCGTGCTGCAAAATTACCCACCGTGTCAACAGACATCATTTATCTCTTATTAGGGAAGATCAGCAGACATTTATACTGAGTATTACTGAAGACTGAGAGCAAGTAAAAGTTTCATTCGTACCCCTTGGACCTGCAGGTTGAGAGCAGAGAGGGAGGTGGTGCTGGCGATCCTGAGCCTGTAGGTCTTGCCAGGCTCCACGTCGAACACCACGGGGGCGCACTGGCTGTGGTCGCAGTAGGGCCCGCACTCGCTCCGCCTCACGCACCGCTCCTCGTCCTTGCACAGCTTCGCCTCCTTGCCCCTCACGCAGGTCTTGGCGGACTTGACGATGCCCCTGTGGTACTTGGTCACCTTCCCCAGCATGCACTCGTACTGCCCTCGCCCGTTGATGAGGATCGTCTGAGGCTCGCCGACCCACTCGAAGTGATCGTCCTTGCGCTCCAGCCCGGCCGCCTGCGCGTACACGCTCTCGTGGTACCAGTCGCTGAGCAGCACGCTGAGCTCGCCGTCGTAGTCCTTCCGGTACGGCTCGTCCTGCTCCTCCGTGGCGTTCACGATGAGAGACCCGTACAGCCCCGCCGCCCTCTGCATCCCGAAGTGCCCGTGGTAGAAGAACGTCCCAGGCTGCACACAATGACACAACACACACACAAACGAACAAATAAACAAACAGACATGTAAGTACGCGGCGCGCGACGCATCGGCCAGTTCATTCTTCACGTGCCCAGCCAATTGGATTTTGTTGCATTGTCAGGTTGCGTACCTTGTCGGCGACGAACTCGTAGGTGAACGACTCCATCGGGTTGATGGCGCACTGGGAGATGGACGCCGTCCCGTCCGCCCACGGCGTGCCCACCTGCCGCATGCCGTGCCAGTGGATGACGAGCCCCTCCGTCTGCAGCCTGTTGTTGACGGTCACGCGGACGACGTCGCCGGCGCGGGCGGTGATCGTCGGGCCGGGGAACTTGCCGTTGATGCCGATCATCGCCCGCTGCTGGCAGTCCGGCGCCCACAGGATGTAGTCCACGTTCCACGTTATGTTCGGCAGCTTCACCGCAGTGGTCGGAGCAGGAGCAGGGGCTGCGTCGGCAGAGGGAGCGGCCAAGGCCAGGAGGAGCGACGTGGAACATAGCAGCAGCTGCACTGCTGCAAGGAGGTCACTCCTGTGAGGCTTGGCCATCTAGGCTCTTGGGAGGGGTCTGGGTGGTGTGGAGTAGCCCGTGGGGTGCTGTGCCTTTTATAGGCGTGATACATCAATTTTCTGGGGAAGAATATGGATGGCTAAATAATTAGGTGTCAAAATATGTGTCACCCATGGTTCTACATGTCTTTGCTGAGATTTGATACGCACGTGTCGGAAGATGACGTGCTCTTTGTTGGTACGCACGTGTAGCGCCGTTGGTTGGGGATTTGCACGTAAGGGTGTGGCGCCGAAAACGCCGGCGTTGCACATGAACTTGTAAATTCCAGCCGGATCAACATATCCAACTTTTCTAATGCGTGCCGTCGTCCCAGCCACTTAATTGTTTTCATGAGTGTAGCGCCCCAGACGGCGGCGTTGCACATGTAGGTGTGGCGCCCCATTCGCTGGCGCTACTTAACCCGGGCTAGGGCCCACTTTGCCTCGCTGGCAGAGTGTGGCGCCCCAGCTTGGGGCGTTGCACATGTAGGTGTGGCGCCGCCGGTGCAGGAGCCACAAAAAAGGGTTAGTTTCAGATTTTTTTTCTTCAAAAAAGGGTTATTTTTGGCTGAAGTTTCAAAAAAGGGTTATTTTTGTCAAATTTCACCTCGGCAAGAGTCGGACACGCTTATCGACAAGCTGGTCAAACGTGCCATAGACACGGAGAGAGGCCAACCTGCGGTAAGATTATACTCTCTCCGTCCAGAAATAAGTGTCTTAGATTTGCACAAAAGTATATGTATCTAGACAAGACAATTATTTTTGGACGGAGGGAGTATTAATGGCCCACCACTATTGCCAGTTCTCCATGGAGACGTCTGTAATGCCACGATCGGGTGTCGCTCATCTCTCAATCTCTTCCCCTCCGACTCCGGCCTCCTCTCTCCCCCCTTCCAACTTCGGCATGAAATGACGAGAGCAGACTTTTGGAGGCCGGGCTACACATAGCCCGATATCTCGGACGCTGCCCTTCCCGATCTGTGCGGCTGGCTTCGTATGGAGAAATCTGTCAGAGAAATTTCGGAAGAAATATTGAACTGGCCTGCGGTATAGAAACGTGTATACGGACGGCGTAATACATGGGCCTGGTCAGGTAGTACATGATGGGCAACTTAACTTCGTCTCTTGTTTTATTCGATCGCCATATCTCTTTTCCATCGACAGGCACTGGCTCTCTGCCTTGCTCCCATCAATGGCGGCGCGCGGCTCTTGCAGTGGACATCGGCGGCGCCGGAAGCTTGTTCTCCGGCGACTACCGGTTCAGGTCTCGCGCCTGGACTAGCGGCGTGAGTTGGCAAGAGGGTGGACGGCGAGGTGCTGCAGATCTTGGGGAGGAAGGGTCTGCCGGTGGCCCATCTGCGGTGGTGCGCTGCCGTCTTGGTCGACACCGGCAGCTACGGGGTCATGGTTTCCGGAGACCGTCGGATCCGATCCAGCGTGGGGAGGCAGGTGGAGGGCACCGACCAAGCACCGGACGGCGAGATCGTGCAAGCCAAGCCGTAGAAATCCATGGACTGCGAGTTCGTGCAGGACCAGTACAAGCTGACCAACCGTCGGCAACGATTTTTGAAACCTCACACGGGCACCTGTTTCCGCCGTGTACCTCTGCTCCGGTTCTTGGATCTGCAACTAAACTTTGGTTTTCCTTTTTTAATCGATTGAGTTGGTCTTTGGCTGTCCTCTGTATCTATTAAAGGTAGTTTGATTAATTGATTTTATGATGCTGTTACCTGTTTTTCCTTAAATTTCTGAAATGTCTAATCTCCAGGCGTAGTTCTTGACAGCAGTGTTAACTCATTTTTGTCTGAATAAACCACAGTTTTTGGTTGCTTGAGTGAGTCTCCTGAATATTAGTTGATAAACTGAATTTTACGAAATTTTTCATATCAATGATAGAAGAGTTAATGGCACCCGCGGTCATACAACTCGTCGTCGATGTGCACTTAAGTCACACTTCTTCAGAATGTGATTATTTGGTCACACAACTCGACAAGTGCGTGCACGCAGGTCACTGGCCCCACTTGTCAATCCGTTTTGGACGGTAAATTTTTAGAAAACCCCCTGGAGTAATATTAATTTTACAAAATGGTCCCCCTGGAGGACCATTTTGTAAAATTAGAAGGACCATTTTGTAAAATTAGGAGGACTATTTTGTAAAATTAGAAGGACCATTTTGTAAAATTAATATTACTCCAGGGGGTTTTCTGAAAATTTACCGTCCAAAACGGACTGACAAGTGGGCTCAGTGACCTGCGTGCACGCACTTGTCGAGTTGTATGACCAAATAATCACATTCTGGAGAAGTGTGACTTAAGTGCACATCGACGACGAGTTGTGTGACCGCTGGTGCTATTAACTCGTGATAGAATATCTCGTACCAAAATTTGTGAATGCTGCTATTGTGGTTTAGGCTGACATGAATTTTAGTAAATCAACTGGTATGAGAGAGGTAAAGCTAAGAACCAATGTTCTTCAGTACCGTGACCTTGAGTCCATGACACGCCACCCATCGTGTGCCGATTAAATTGCTGTCTCTTTTGGTCAGATGGGCCACCTGGTGGGGGACATGCACTGTTTGTATGAAGGTGATATCATTCTATACCAGACATATGTTTGAATACGACTGACAAATACACCAAAGGCACATATCACAAAGTGGAACGGTTGCTGGGGATAACGAGCTCCCTGTAGGACGAGCTCCAAATGGGGTTTCCGATGAAATGACGCACAACTATGAGACCGGGGGCTACAATTCCGGCCTGGCTCCGCGTAGTACCGGGGCACAGCTTCCTCATCGAGGAGGCGTGGGTTGCGCGACGTGCCGCCGAACTACCGCCTCCCAAAGGGGTTGCGTCTGATCTGTCGTGACTCCGGCCGGCTGGCGGTGCAAACGTGCACATTCCGTGTGTACACTGTAGATTTGTACACCGTAGATTTGGGCGTGCCCGTCCGGTTTCAGTTTGCGTCGATCAGGGACGACGACGGGACATCATCGTTTTACACGTCCGTCCGGTGGAGAAGATCATCACCGAGCTGAGAGAGTGGCGGACAGCCGGAATTCTGTCCAAGTTACTATATTCAATAGCGTGAATTTAAAAACGAGCAAAAAAGATAATGTATCACACGTGCTGCACAATATTAAATTTAAGAGGAACTTTTTTAAGCTACAAAACATATGAGTAATGTCACCACAATGTGCATGACTTTTCTCTTGGCCAGAACAACATATTGAATCAGGTCATGTTGGATGAAGCATAATTGCTTAGAACCATATCGAATTCATGTATTGCAAGGTAACAACCGGCTCCCCCAAATCCGCCCTATACGTCCGGACGGACAGCCCAAACCCTGTTTGGGCTAAAAACCAGCACCCATCGGCTCCCCCCAAACTCAACCAAAACATTCGGACTGTCCGGCACACCCCAAAGCCAGCCCATATGTGGGGAGTGTTTGGGGCGGTCCGGACGCGCCCGGACAGGCCGCCACGTCGGAAGCGGCCCACTGCGACCCCACATACTGAGATGTACTGGGATGCGTTCGCGGAGGAAGAGGAGGTGGGTAGCTGCCCCAGGGCGGAGAAGGAAGCCACGCTGCCGTCAGTTAAATCGGTGGCGACGACTCTTTGCTCCGGCTGTGCGGCCGTTTCCGGAGCCGGCTCAACCGCACCAGTGGCGGCTCATCCACGGGTATGTCTCTACCTTCCACCATTGTAGGATTTAGGAACAAGTAGGATGCGTAGAAATTTGTTAATGTACGAAATTTTTGTGCCCGTAGGTCGTTATTAGAGGGAATATGTACTCGGTTAGTGATGATGAGGTGATGTGCAATGCGTGGTTGTCCACCCCGCCCGATGCTCAAAACGGATGCTACAACCAAGCTTCATTTTGGGGCCGGATCTCTCAACTGTTCAATGCTAACTCGGAAGTTGTCCGCAATGAGGGCTCTCTCCGCCATAGGTGGCAATGCATCGTCGCGGAGATTAACAAGTTTGCCGGATGCTATGCCCAAATGGGTTGCGTAAGTTTCATGTGGTTCATCAACAATGTCGTATCCTACTTGCTTCATTTCGTTGATTAGATATTGATTCAATTTTCATAGATGGGGGATGTCATCCCACTGTACAATGCGCTTGGGACATACTGAAGGATAGTCCTTTCGTGGACTACACGCTGGACGCCGAGAAGAGGGACATGGTCCGCCAAGTGGAGAGCCAGGCTCGGATGGAACGACGTTCTCGACAAAGGGAACTCGAGGCAACGAAGAGCCGGCAGCAAAAGGAGCGTGAAGCTGGGGCTCGCAAGGCATGGAGAGTTCGAGCAAGGGCCCGTGTAGAGGAGGAAGCGGCAGCGGCGGAAGCGGCGAACAAGGGCCCGATTCCGCCCAATCTCTAAGAACCTCTGGTCTCTCCGACGAATGTGCATCCGTGTGTGATGCCCTGAACTCTGTCCGTTTAATTTGTGTGTTGAACTATGTCGTGCATGTTCGAACTAAGTTTTATTCATATGATCTTTAAACTATCTATCCCTATGATCTACGTTGCATGCCCATATAGTTTTGAGGTGGATGATTTGATGATTATGCTTGTAGGACACGAGTTTTGGGGGTTGTCCGGTCACTGTCCGCGGACACGTCCGGACGTGGCGGACAGTTTGGGGACCAAATTTGGCAACTCCGACTGGAGATGCTCTAATACAGTTAGATTTTGTTTTTTGAGATCAGGTAATACAGTCATATGGAAGAGGCAGAAGGGTTAAAAGAAAATGGGCTGGGCTCCAAAGAAAATGAGAAGGGTTTGTGCAAAAGATAGGCCCATGGGATGCCTAAGAATGCAATGAGTCGATAAAATTTACAGAGGAACCCGAAAACCACAAGGAAATTCAGGACTGTAATTTAAATACTTTTGACACTTGAGTCATTTTAGATCTTTAGAAATGAGATTAATATGCATTAAAAATTCGTAATATTGGTAAACCACCATTACTTTAAAATAATTTTATTCGTGTAAAAATCCATCAAGACTTAACCTTGTTTATTAGATCCAGACTTAACCTTGTTGACACTACGTACATTATTACTGCCTAGACACCATACCGTTGCGGCGTTGCATTCCAATAAAATCGCAAGCACTAGTTAACAAATACAATTTCAGTCTCCAATAGCGAAGAGGAGGAAGAATAATGGAAGAACCCTAAACCCTAACTAATTGGGAACCACAATTCCACAAAGAACACGTACGCTTGAATCGCACGCGACGCCGCGTAGGCGTAGGTTACCGCCTCACACAAAATTAGCTAGGCTCATAGACACAGTCTCACAGGCGATTCACAATCAGTGAATCAGAGGTGGTCGCCGTTCATGAGCGCGGTGGCGGTGGCGCCGCATGAGACGGCCTCCCTGGGCACCTTGCCGACCCGGTCGATGGCCTCGGCGAAGATGACGCCCATGCCCATGTGCAGGTGCGGCTCGATGTGGCAGTGGAACGCCCACACACCCGGGTTGTCCGCCACGAACCGGAGCGCCGTCCACCCGTAGGGAAAGATCACCGCCGTGTTCCGCAGCGGCGGGTTCACGAGGTTGAGCCTCGCCGCGTCTTCGGCGTCCCCCTTGTATGCCCCGTCGCCGTAGCCGAGCACCCAGAAGTCGTGGCCGTGCAGGTGCCACGGGTGCACCTCGCTGACGTTGTGCGCCAGCGCGTTGGCGTTCTGGAGCACGACGTCGACGGTGGTGTTGTGGCGCAGCACGTACACGTTGTCCCCCGTGGTCGTGTTCGGGTTGTGCGGCGGCCGCGTGACGTCGTAGGCGCGCCCGAACGTGTCGGCGGGACGTGCCGCGGCGAGCGCCGTCTTGAGCCCGAGCTTGAGGGAGCCCAGGTACGGCGTCGCCGGGAGCACCATGGAGACGTTGTTGATAGACCACTTGATGTGGCCGTCAATCTTGTTCTGCGTGTTGAGAAGCTCGATGCGGCGGTCCGATGTCGCCGGCGGCGGGGGCGTGCCGGCGCGGGCGCGGATCTGGTACGTGAAGGCCTTGCTGTGCGCGTTGTCGTTCCACACCGGGGTCACCGGCGGCGCGACGGCCGGCAGCTTGAACCCGCGGTTGGACCGGTAGTTCAGCAGGGCCAACGCCGGCGCCGTCTTGGGCATCCTGCCGCGCACGCCGACGCTGATCCAGTAGTTGGACGACGGGTTCTGGTCGGTGGTGAGCAGGACAGAGTAGCTGTCGCCGGAGTAGATGTCGATGTCGTCCACGACGAACGGCTCCACGTAGTTGCCGTCGGCCTCCACCACCGTCAGCTTGTGATTCTGATACCCAAAAAAACACAACCGATCATGATTCTGTACATTGCAGCAACAGGTTATATTGTTCTCTTCTTGGCGAACTATTAATCATGGATTTGCTTACCCCAATGGCGAGGTTCAGAGAGGCCAGTGAAGTGGTGCTGGCGATCCTGAGCCTATAGGTTTTGTTGGGCTGGACGGGGAAGATCACCGGGGCGCAATGCTTGTTGCCTCCGGCGGTGCATTGCTTGGTGCCCGGATTGTGCGCCGCCGCGAGCGAGCAGTTGAACTGCCCCCTTCCGTTGATCAGCAACGACTGCACCAGAACAAGAAACAAGAACAGTGCGTATCGTTAGCACCAAAAATTCAGGCAGAATCTCCCTTAAAAGGACTGCAAGAAGAAAACATCATCTGCCCAAAGGAAAATGCAGCCTGAATTAGTTAAGGTGACCAGAGATTCAAAATAACAATTCAGTGCCATTGCGTCCCATTATTACTGAACACTTCCAGTTAAGTTTTTCTTGTGTTGAATCAACACATTAAGTTTCCTAACACTACAGATGTTAGCACTGACAATAGTCCACTGACCCTGTCAACCCATGGACCTCAGTTCCCCAAAGACATGTAATTTACCAGATGCCCATTGTGTGTCAAAGTGCATCTTTATGTGAACCGGCAGTGACACACCACTGTTCTAATTGGACTTTCTTCCCCAACACAAGCACTGCATATGCAATACACTGCATGTGCAGTGTGCACACAAGAAAAAAGATCTACTCCTACCACTCTTGGTGGCTTGACCTTTTCCCTGACCACGGCCAAGCCAAAGCTGCCCACACAAATAATAGTACCACCTCACTGCTCCCCATGTAACTTTTTTATCATCTCTGCTCTGCATCATGCATCTCCCCGGGCAGATGTTTCCAAGATCGAGAGAGAAAGGGTCCTTGCATTGGTGCTTTTCGGTGACATATGACCACAAGTGTCCCCTCTGAAAATCATGTGGCCTTGTGAGTGACACCCCAAACCTTTTCTTCAGAAATTTGTATGCTGTGCATAGGAACATGATATGTTCTGACACTGTTAGCACACATATAATACTGGTCTCGAGTCTACAAACTGTCCTATACATGCTGTGTCTTTTTTTTAAGTGTGAGGCCTTCTTTGTACGAAGCCC
Source organism: Poa pratensis (assembly GCA_947311845.1). Classification (NCBI taxonomy): domain Eukaryota; kingdom Viridiplantae; phylum Streptophyta; class Magnoliopsida; order Poales; family Poaceae; genus Poa; species Poa pratensis. The sequence continues at coordinate 25,626,694 of CAMZMU010000089.1, forward strand.
AATAGGGTGGGTTCCATTCGTTTTGTTGCCTTTCTGATCAGCACAGTTGGCCGGCCCTGGATGCATGCGAGCTTTCTGGCCCTGATGAAAAAGCTGGATGTAGTTTATCACCACCAGCTGCATCTTGGAGGCAATGCTTGCTTAACTTTAGTGATTGGTCTAGCAACAACCCAAGATTTTGCGCCTAAACTAATATTTAACTCACAAGAGTGATCATTTTCATAGCAAACAAATCGTGGCCATGCCTTTTTACTGTCCTACTCATCTGTATGGTGTACCAACAATTCTTTTTTAAACTGTACTATTGCACAACAATAATTTAACCCGCAATGTCTGAAAAATTGCGAGGTATGAAATATAATAAATTATAGTAGGAAAGGGATGTGTTAGTTTTTCAAACTAAGGAGGTTGCACGATCTTTAAAGCACCCAGTCCACCAGTTAACTGATCTTTTCTAGGGCATTCCAGTTCAAATATTCAGAAGAGGACAGAAACCATGTGCTCTTTCTGAGATCCTCCTAATAAGACGGATGTGATACAAAATCCCAGTGCCATTTGTCTTGAAGTACCCAGGTAATATTATTTTTGTCTTTTGAAGTTTACTCGAAACAATGTTTTTCGACGGTCCTGATTGTCACTCACACCAATCATAAAATATTTTTCTACCATGAGAACTCCATATAGCTGAAATATCAAATACTGCATCTACTAGCAAGAACATCAGCACAGTTTGGTTGAGATCAATAATCAACGGTTTACCTGCGGCTCGCCGATCCATCTCATGGGGCTGGAGGAGAGGCCAACCATCTGGTTGTAGATGCTCTCATGGTACCAATCGCTCAGCAGCAGGTTCAGCTCGCCGTCATACTTGAACGGTTCCTCCTCCCCATCTGCCACATCTACGATCAGAGACCCGTACAGCCCTGCTGCCCTCTGCATCCCGTAGTGGCCATGGTAGAAGTATGTTCCTGGCTGCAAGCCATGAGCCAACCTTTGATCAGTTACAAGTGTAGGTAAACAGAAAAAATAAGATGAAGTTTTCAACACTTGACACTAATATCTTGGGGTTAAGATCAGTTTCTTGCTGCTAACAACTATTACTGTGTCGTGTAGGAGATTTGGTCAATACCTTGTCGACAACGAATCGATAAGTAAAGGTTTCTTCGGGGTTGATTGCGCATTGGGAGATCGCCGCTGTGCCGTCCGCCCATGGCGTCCCAATCTGTCATGCCATTGTTGAAATGTTAGCCAAAGAACATCTTGTTTTGATGTGTCGAAAGAACATCTCATTGCTAGCTCAGCTCTGTATGAACATGTCATGGGAAAGAGTTAGATATGACAGACAGTGTGCTTATGTGGTTACCTGTCTGATTCCGTGCCAATGGATGACCACCCCCTCGGTGTGCAGCCCGTTCTTAAGCTCCACGACGATGGTGTCGCCGGCCTTGGCGCGTATCGTTGGGCCGGGGAACTGGCCGTTGATGCCGATGAGCACCTTCTCCTCGCAGTCCGGCGACCAGAACATGCTGCTCACCTCCCATTTCAAGTGCCTGGCCTTGGCTGCCTCTGCACAATGCAGTGCCAAGAGAGCGCAGCATGCAAAGAACACCACAGGAAGCCGCATGGCCAACAATGGGAAGAGGCTGCTGCAAAGACTAGTAAGTGGAGGAAAGGTTGAATAAAACTGGAAAGGCAGAAATGTGAAGAAGAGCTCGAGAGATGCTGCTGCCTGTTCAAGATGGGAGGATGTCTGCTAGTTTTATACTGGGCAAAAAGGCTTCTCAAAAGACACAACATGCTGCTACTTTTTAAATTTTCTCCTCATAATTTTCCTGAAGGAAAAGTGAGAAAAAAATCTATCAACTCAGTGGGGTTAGGTCGGGGCCAGATACTTGTTTTGGGGCACCTGCTCAAAATAGGTCCTTTCCTAGCGGCTCGCACAAGGCTTGAAATGGCTCAACTTTCTTGATTTTTATTGCATCTTTCTGGCTAACGAATAAAGATGTTCATATCGTTCTTGTTGCTTTGTGGTTAATTAAATCTGTTCCATGTGACGGTGGTCGCCTATTTCTATGTGTCTACACAAGTGGTTTTCTGCAATGGCCAGACGTCCATTTCCTCATATCTTCTGCCAGTTCACATGCTACATAAATATTCTTTTGGTAGCTAGTGTGCATTCTTTGCAAATTCTCATCTTTCTTTTGCTTAAACTAGGAAGGATGCAAAGTTGCACACACATGGTTTTGTTTTTTAACGAATAGAACATTATGGGTGTACATGGCTTTATATGTCATAATTTGTACACCGACGAATTTTTGCCTTTTTCTCTATCAATGCATAGTTGACACCCATAAGAAACTTGAACAATATAACTTTCGTCAATAGTTTTCTCATCCTTGCAAATCGGATAAACAAATCTATACAAGAGTAGTGACCTCGATCATTTTACATTGACCACACAAATTATTAATGCGAAAATGTGCAATTAAACTAGTGGCGCTGAAAATGCTAATGAATAGGAGCAAACTCATACAAATGCTCCATTAGAAATTCGCATCAAACATATGCAAATGTATAAACATTCTAGAGGTATCGTCTTGATATTAATATACTCCCTATTAGAGATAGAAAATGTCCATATGTGAGTGTCACATTCCTTAATTAAAAAAACATAGCTTAGTGGACAATGCCGTTTGCACTGGATAGATGGTGCCCACATACTAATTGATCTTCAATCTTAATTCATCGTGCTCTATTTCGGCAGCTCAAATCATGTTTTCTTCATGCACAATGTATAAATACTCCGTTGCTTTACCTCAAGTGAAGACAATCATTGTGATCTTGCTCATAATCACTTCCGCGTTAGGAGTAAATTAAGGTCGAAACAAAGCAAGGATCTCGGTTGCAGACAGTGCAAATCTACATGGCATGATTACGATACCAGACAACCTCTTTTTTGTTCTGTCCGGCTTTGACCATATTTTGCCATGGAATCATGTACAATGCACGCAAGGTATTGCCAGCTTTCTTCAGCTATTCAATGGGCTTGTCATTTCTCTATTCGCTTTACACTTTGATAATTACTTTTCTTTCGATGGTGTGAATTTTATATTTAATATCCCCTCAGGACGGCACAAAAAAGCATTTTTTTTTCTGATACTCGCTTTACACTTATTTCTCTTTAGCTGTTATTACCTCTATTTCACAATGTAAAACGGTTTGGTAGGACAAAATGGCCTACTAAAATAACTTATAGTGTATTTTGGAACGGAGGTACTCCCTCCGTTTACAATTACTTTGCGTCCTGGGTTTAGTCAAAGTCAAATTTTGTTAAGTTTGACCAAATATTTAGGAAAAAAATATAAACATCTATAATATAATTTCAATACTATTAGAATGATCATGAAATATATATTTCTATTATGTACAATTGATATTGATATATTTTCGTATATACTTGCTCAAAGTTTTACAAGTTTGACTTAAAAAATTGCTAGAATGCAATGTATAAAAAACGGAGGAAGTAGTATAATGTTTTTCTAGAGACTCGGTCACATTGTTTAACTTTGGACAATTATATAAGCCTTTTCTCAGGAACGAAGACTTCTTTATCCATCATTATGTTGCGGCCTGAGTTATCCCGGAGATTCATATCAATTTAGCATTCTTACTTGGTTTTTTTTTAACAGATTCTTACTTGGTAAAGGTTAGATACATATAGCTCTCAGCTTGGCACCACAATCGCCAAACACAGTTTCCTAAGGTCCCGGCAATGCCGAATGGAGCATAGAACAAAAAGCATTTAATATAAGACTTTCTGCACTTTCCTTTCCACGTCACTCACCATTGACTCAGTTCATTGCCTTGTGCCTTCATAGTTTCTTTTGACTCGTGAAGAACCCATTGCCCTGTTAAAAAAAAAAAACCATTGCCATGTTCGTCACTCTGTCAAACGCTCACACTACAACTGCACCAGCCTGAATTCTCCCCATAAAGATTGATAATTACGTGAATTGAAGCTGATGGCTACTGACTACTGCTAGAAAGTGATGGAACGAAGTCGGCCGGGGTTTCCTGGTAGTAGGCTGACAAATGTCAGGACGGTTGTTGCTAGTCTAGCGTAAGCTGCTTATCACGAAGGTATAAAGTTGGATGGAGATTTTCTGCAAGGAGCCACAAATGTCAAGCGGAGTTTCGTGGAGTACACCATGACACCAACCGGGAGCACAAACGACACACAAGTTTGATGCAACGCTTTATTCTCATTGCCGTTTTGATGTCACTCCTCACTCGCTACAATCCTGCATGTTGTATAACATATCTTTCTTCGGGCTATTTTTTTTTAAATAATACATTTTTTGTTGTTGTGAAATTCGGAAAATATTACGCGTTTTGAGAGTTTAAAAAAAATAATATGGCCTAATTTACGCCGCGGACGATAGATCCCTATCGTTGGTGCCGTGGGTCGTCCGTCGGCTGCACGCGGTACAGCACCTGCTCGTCTGCACCGTGGACGGCAGGCCCTGCTCGTCCGCGCCGTGGACGACTGGACCTGCTCGTCTGCGCCGTGGACGACAGGAGCTCGTCGTCCGCTTGCGCGCCCACAGCTGCATGCGCGCTGAATTTCTTTGGCCCCACCGTCGCTTCCAGGTATTTTTTGCCACCCTTTTTTCTCCATACATATAAATAAATCTGCCTACCTAAGACGCGGTCACCGCCTCCTGGTACATACATATAAATAAGTCTGAAAGATATGTCTTAGGTAGGCATGTCTCATACATAAATAAAAAGATCTCAAACATAGATAGGTAGGCATGTCTCTAGAAGTGTTAGCCACGGCGCGGAGGTGGTGGATTTGGCGTCGTCCAACCTAACCTGTGGGGTGGCCGAACGTCACGTGCAGGAATCAGGGACCCGTCGTTGTCCTGCTGTGTTTCCTGTGTGGGCTGTGGTGGAGGAGTGTTGTATGTGCCCATCCAATTGTCGTGATAGTTGTACGCATCTTGCTCACTCCCCCACAGGGATCCCGACGACTGTTGTCCGGACATAGAAGACTGATATCCTGACAGAGGGAACATAAAAACTTAGTGAATAAATTGTATCCCGATTAATATCGAAAACAAGAGATAACAAAATGCATACCATGTGGCTGGGGTGGTGGACGAAGTATGAAGCCCGACGTTGGGCTCTGATGCTGCTGCCCCGACGAACCTCCAGCCTGGTCAGGAGGGGGTGGTCTGGGCGTAGGCTGCGTAGGTAGAAGTGGTCGCGGCTGCTGTCGGTGTCGCTGCGGCTGGGGAGTCTGCTGGGGCTGCGGCTGCGGCTGGGAAGGACGAGGTGGCCGCGTTGCTGCATGGCGCGGATCAACAAGAAGTACGTGTGGATCAACATCGGACGAGGTGGCCGCGTTGCTGCTGGGATTGCCTATAATCATGTTCTTCTGTATGCATCTCTTGACTGCTCTGGCCAGGATCGTGCCCACCCTCGCCTTCATATGAATTCACCTCCTTTGCCACAGGAAACAGTAGGGCGGCTGGGTTAATGCCCCTGCTTTCACAGGCTTGTAGCCAGCGTACCCACTGAGAGGTCCGATCTATCGGCCTCAAATAGAAGAATACGTCTGTGGTTGACATTGACTTCGTCCACAATGCATGCACACCAACGGTGTATGATTCAGGACTAAGCCTTAAACATCCGGCCAACCACTCTTTCACCTGACTGATCGACCATGTGTGCGGAGAATTAAGTTCCAACTCCGACTGCTGAAACTGACTCAAATCTGCCCCGAACTCATTTGTTAAGATGGTACCAGCACCGTAGTAGAACCGACACTTCACTACATCAGACATCTGCTCGCCTATAAAATATTAAGACTCGTCAACAATTAAGTATCACGAAATACCCATTACTACCGGAAAGACTAAATAAAATCGAACGACAGACTAAATATTACTACCGAATACCTAAAAATATTACCGCACCACAAACTAAATACTAACAACTATATATTGTCTACGACATGACCAACTAAACACTACCGCACGACAAACTAATATTAATACAAACTTAATTAATCTAGCCAAACATCACTTGCCCTTGAAGCGTGCTTGATTCACCGGAGCAACACCACCACCACCAAAGCAGCAGCCACACCACCACCACCACGACCTCTTGCTCGAGCTATCCCAACCTCCACCGCATCTCCACCATTGCTCCAAACGAGCTCCACCAAATCACCACCCCAAGCTATCCCATGAGTAGATCGACGTTGCCCCTGCTCCCTACTACCTATAGGATGTTGTAGGGCAAAGTTTTTGTGGTTGATTTGATGAAATCGGCCGGGAATCGCCGGAGGAAAACGAGGTCGGCCGGAACAGAGAGAGAGAAACGCGAGGAGGAAGAAAGGGAAACGGCCCGATTCATAACAGGGACTAATCGTCTGCGCCGCGGACGATAAGCCCTATCGGCGACGACGTGGACGATTTCCATCCACTCGAGGACGAGTGACCTGTCGAGCGCGTGGGCGGGCTGGGCCACGGCCTGCTCGTCTGCGGCACAGACGATAGGACCTGGTCGTCCACGGCGCAGACGACAGGCACCTATCGTCCACGCCGTAAATTAGGCCGTATTATTTTTTAAAAACTGTCAAAACGCGTAATATTTCTCGAATTTAATAAAAAATGTATTATTTTAAGAAAATTAGCTCTCTTCGGCTAGAGCATCTACACCGACGACGCTCGCAATAGCCGGTCCGACAACTGTGCTGGATGGTGTTATTGTAAGTGTCTGACACATGTGTAAGCGGCGGCTCCCAATAGATTCTCCCAATAGAATTTTGTCCTCATTTTCAAACATATAGTCTAAATTCAAAGTCTCAGCCATAAAAAAGGTATCATGTTCGGTCACATACTACAACATCGAATGCATAGAAATCAAATCAAAGATGTTGACTCCTCCGTCGGCGCTGGTGTTGGCTCCTCCGTTGCCGCCATTGCCGTTGTTGTTGGCTCCTCCAACACCGTTGTTGTCGTTGTTGTTGGCTCCTCCGTCACTATCGTTTCAAGACCCATTTCACGCAACAGGTGTCGTTGATTGAGCACATGCCAAGCCTTTACCGGCGGAGACATGGTCGACAGGTCGGGTCAAGATCTTCCCTTACCCTTTCATATTTTTATCATAAATTGCGACGCATCCGAAATCGTCTTAATTCTTGATGTGTCGGTTTCCATACCTCGTCAACCCTTAAACCAAAGGGCGACATTCCATTGAACAAGTTGATAGCATACCCACCAGCATAGCCGGCACCATCGATTGGCATGCCGAAGAGGCATTAATTGGTGGTGTCACATTTTAAAGTGGGAGTGGTTGACGTCAACGCAGATGCCGATCTGTCGAGGTTCATGCCAATAGGGAAACATAACGGCACTGGGGTCGAACATAGGCTCGCCCTCGACAACCACGGGGGTAGAACCGTGAAGCCGGCGCCACCACGGATCATACGGCGATGCACTCCTTGAACTGGTCGCAGCGGAGCACCTCCCTTGGCTTCAACAGGTATTCAGTTTGTTGCTGGTGATAGCGCTCAGCGCTTGCAACATGGCCGCAATCTCCATCGCCGTCTTCTTGGTTGTCTCGGCGCAGCGCGGTCTGTTGCGGTCGGCCGTGACCATCTTCGTACAGGGCTTCTCTAACTCCCAGGCCGCATCCTAAATCTCGTCTAGCCTCATGCGAGGGCGTAGGACCTCCGACATCGGCGGCGACGACGAACAAAATGCGCCGGCGACGACGTTGGATCGGCGAGAATGAGAGCGAGCAACAAGCGAGTTAAAGGAATGATAAGTGGAAGGGGTAGAAAAGAGGAAAGTGAAATAGGGTTTCAGTTGTGTCAATGACGTGGCGATGTTTGCTATGGACGTGAGACATGGTGGGAGTTCCGGGTTGTGCGGGTTTTTATGTCCGGCGTCCCAATAAATTTATTGGGTCGGCTACTGTGAATGTCGGTGGAGATGCTTTTTTTTTTAAAGCTGGCAGACGTAGTTCATCATGCATAGCACCAAAATATGAACTAGGAGCACCCCGCGGTGTAAAAAGAAGCCTGAAACTACGTCGAATTGCCCTTGATCGTTATCGAGATTATCATTACTCTAGGAAGCGCATGGATACCATTCTAAGACTAGCACTAGAGAATGATAAAAAGATGGACGAAATTCCTGGAACGGGCCACAAACGTCAAGCTGGGTTTGATAGAGCGCACCGTGCGCAATGCTAAATGGACCATAAACCAAACAGGAGTTGACGTAACACTTGTATCAACCTCTTAGCTTTAGATGTCATTCATCACTCATGACTCACGCAGTTCCTCTGTTGTTCTCCGAGTCGTAAAAACAAACTTATTTCCCATTATCACCGTAATAATCCCCTGGGTGAAATCTCCACACAATCAAAGTTTATGAGTGTTATTTTTTAAAGTAGAGGCTATTGGTCCAGCACAACGATTGTATTTTCGGAAAACAGAGCGTTACTAATCCAGCATTGACAGATGATAAAGCCAAGCCGAATTTATCGTAACGAGTCACAAATGTGAAGCGGAGTTCCATGGAATACACGCAATGCCACCGAGATTATTACTCTACGAGGCGGATGGGTACCAGTCTAGGTCTAGCACCAGTGCACCACGGAATGATAAAAAGTTGGACATATTTCCTGGAACGGGCCACAGACGTCAAGCTTGGTTTCATAGAGCGCACCGGACGCAATGCCAAATGGAGCATAAAACCAAACATATGTTAATGTAATCCGCATTCCTCACTGGTGACTGACTCGGTTCCTCTGTAGTTTTCCTACTCGTGACCTCATGGCTATTTCCGTAGAGATGAAATCACTCTTTTTCCAGTGATCTCCATTGTTTTTTTTTTTTTGAGAAATCTACGGCACCAACAAGCGCCAGCCTGAACCATTCTATTTAACTTTGGCAAGCAAAACTGTACAGAATCTTTTCATCATAATCTCCATAATTATTCTCTTGGTGTACTCTCAACACAAACAAAGCTCGTGGGAATAATTTAGAGCATCTCCACTCGCGGCGCCCAAACGGCCGCCCAAACGCCTTCCGGACAGGCCGTTTGGGTGCCGTCCGGACTACTTGGCGCATTTGGGCGCCCTCGCTCCCCACTCGCGGCGCCCAAATTTGCAAATTCCAATGTGCCGCCAAAATACACTACGCCAAAATATGCCGCCAAAATACGCCGGGCTTGCCCGGCGTCTGCTTGTCGCCACCGCCGTCGTCGTCGCCGATCTAGATGTTGTCACCTGGGCTGGGGCACGTAGCCATAGCGGGCTGAGTCATGTCGGGGTCGTCGGCGATCATGTCGGGGTCATCGTCGACCTGGCCGTCCGCGCCGTGGCTGGTTTCGGTGCCGTGGTTGCCGCCGTTCTCGGGCGGAACGAGCCCAAGCTCTTGCAGGATCGCGGCGCGATACATGTTGTGCGCCGCCCTCGCCAGCGGGTCCAAGTTGGAGACGTCGGCCGTCAAGATCATGAAGTCCTGACTCCTCTTCTTGACGGCGGCTTTCTTCTGCTCGAGGTTGATCTTGACGTGGGCCTTCTGCATCAAGGTCGCCCACCTTGCGTTGTTCTCCTCGCGCCTCAAGCTCGAGTTGGAGCAAACATCGGCGAGGACCTTGTCGATGGACGACTGCACTCTGTCCGTCTTTGCCGCAGCTGCCAAGGCCGCTTTCGCCTTCTTGTTCCCAATTGGCCGCCCCTCCGAGTTTTGGGGATCGGCGTTGAGCTCGGCGCGGCCGTTCTTGTTCAAAGTCCGCCGGTGTGCCTTCCATTTCTCACAACTTTGGAAGAGAAGCTTGTAGCAATGCATCAATTTGGAGTCTTTCTCCTTGTTGATGGATTTGTACAACACAAGGGCGTCGATGACCTACAACAAAGCAAGCCGACGATGATCACAATTGTACTTAAACAACAAAACAACAAGGGGATCGCAAGACGGCGGTTGACAAGGATATATACATCTCGGGTACCCTACCGTGAGGGTACCTGGTGCACGTGATGACTAAAAGCCCAAATAGCGAAGATACGACTCGAAGCCCAAGACGAGAGGCCCAACAAGATGGAATAACTTCCAAGTTTAGATATAGACATAGTCGGTTTATACTTTCCTTATGTGTAAACTAGGTCGGTTACAAACTCCCGAGACCCAGCCTATTTAAAGGCTGGGAGGGGTGCCGATCTGGGACCAAGCCATACTCGAACCACCAAAGCTCTTGCGAGATCGTCATCTCGCCGGAGCCACCTTGTAACCTCATAATCTCCAGCGATCAATAACAGACAAGCAGGAAGTAGGGTCTTTACCTCCACCCGAGGGGCCTGAACCTGGGTAAATCTTTGCCTCTGCTTGTCAGCCGACGAAACTACCAGTACTACCACGTTCTCTCCCCATAATCTCAACCCTAGGTCCTTAACCATGGGATTTGATGAGGGTACACCTCGTCAATTGGCGCCGTCTGTGGGAAAGAATAGTGCTGGACTCGCGGTTTCTTCGGTTCCATCGGAAAACGGCGACTCGCCGATCGGATCTACAAACGGCAACTCGCCGGCTGCATCGCAAACCAGAACTCGCCGATTCAGGCAGCACACGGCAACTCGCGGCTCACTCGACAAACGGCAACACGCCAGCTTCACCGCAAAAAGCACATCGGATCCTCTGATGGATTTCGAGCCACACTCGCCAGGATTCCAGGAGGCCTTCTCCGATCTCGAGTCAGGTTTGGGTTTAACCGTTGGTTCGTTCAATTTTTTCGTCAACAAGCTTGGTGTGCAGGACTTGACGGATCCACGCCAACTCGCGACTTCCGCACCCGAGGCTCCGGTTGCGGCTCCTTCACTGCGGATCCCTCAACTGTGTCCATACCATCGTCGACCCTCCAAGCTTGTTCGTCTGCAACAACCATGTCCACACGAGAGATGCGCGAGCTCATTGAAGAACTCCAGGGCGAGGAGGCCGAATCAGCATATCGCACAAACGATCCCGAGCTGGATCTCCCACTCGAGGATAGTTTCGACTGCGGGATCTCCCTCAGCGACTTCGACGAACCTGAAACTCATATCGACAACCACGTCGACTCCGAGATCTGCGCCAACAACAACCTCGACTTCGAGATCATAACAACCTCGCGACGCCGAGATGAGCATAGGGACGAAGGCGTCGACTGCGAGATCCGTCCAGACGGACCACTCGATGAACATACAGGCTCAGACATGAGCCTCGATGAAGATGTCGAGTCCATGACGGGACTCGAAAGTACATACACATACCCTCGGGTCATACCACAGCAGGTCTACGTTGCCATCGCCGCAGAAACATCAGACACTGCGGCCAGGCAGGCCTACAGAATTCCCGTGCACAGTTACTATGCCAGATGGAGTCACAACTCTCACAATCACTGCTGAGATGGCAGCAAAGCAGATAAAGTCATCAAGGAGTGCACAATGATGCCAGCAGACGACACAAGAAGAGATGTTGACCTTCCAGTACTTCAACTGGCAGGAGTCACTTCGACTGAAGCAGATAAGAGCAACACTCGAAGAACGCAAAAAGCAAGCTAGCTTGTCGAGTGCGCGCAGAAGACAGCTCTCCCTGAGCTCCACCGGGCGAGCAGACACAAGACCCAGATCAAGGTTGTCACACCTCTCGCCAGGCGAGAAGGCGGCACTCACCGCAACTTAGGCAACTCTTCATGACATACGACGAGGAAGGATGCCGGTGCCCAAAACAGCAGCGGTGCTCTTACACCGCTGCAGCATACCTGGAGGCAATCAAACCTCCAGCTGATGACCCCAATGCAAAACTGCATCGCCAGCAGATCAAATCACTCGCCTTAGCGGCGAAGGCCATACGCCAAATTCCAAAAACTCCAGGTGGGAGTCGAGACCGTGCCCTAGTCGACGCGCATCGGGAAGAGCATAATCACAGTGGTCGCCACCACTCGAAGGAAAGAAGGCTCACGTAGGCGCAGGTCCAGAGCAGATCACGCAGATCTTACAGTAGCGACTCATACTCTGATCGAGATCCCGAGCCACATGGAGCTCTGTGCTTCACTCGACGCGTCCGCGAGACACGGATGCCCAAAGGGTTCAAACTCACATCTGACAGCCCAAGTACACGGGTCGACAGGAACCTTCTGGGTGGCTGGAGACTACAGGCTGGCTGTCGCGTGCCAGCGAGGACAAACACCACGGCCATGCAATACATACGACTGATGCTCGAAGGCACAGCCCGCGACTCGTGGGATCACTTCCGCGATGACTTCATCAAAAACTTCGAGCCTCTATGTGAGCGCCCAAAAACGTTCGAGGAACTGCGGGCCTGCGTGCAACGTTCAGACGAAACGCTGAGGTCATACATCAGCGATGGACTGAGATACGCAACTCAGTCGGGTAATTTCAGAGACATGGCCATGGATGCTTTCATAATGGGACTCGCCAGGAGGGATCTCAAAGAAGCACTCGGTCGCAAAAAGCCAACCTCTGTGGCTAGCCTCTTGATGACCGCGACTGATGGGCAGACGGAGAGGACATGGCGCGCACCACACGCGGGTCCTCACCCCGTGACAATCATGAAAGCGGCAGTCGAAGCCGCAGAGACTCGTACAGAGACGACCGAAGGCGCAAACGTTCAAAACGTCACTACGACGATGACAGACCCGAATTCATGGCGGCTGGGTTCTCCACACCCCGCAATGACCAGGACAGAAGCGACCGACGCGTCGGAAGATCGGCGAGACAGTCGAGATGATCGACGAGACAGTCGAGATGATCGTCGAGACAGCCGAGACCGCGGCCAACGCAGTGATAGCTACAAGAGGAAGGACTGGCGCAAGTCACGGGCACAATCTGAGCGATCATTCGAAGAAAAGATGGACGCTGATTGCAGATTCCACCTGTACAAGGGGGACGACGGAAAACTGCGATCCAATCACTCGATGAGAAACTGCAGGGAGTTCGACCAAATGGCGACTGATTACGTAAATCGCAGAAAGGCAGCAGCACGCAAGCACCTGCACCCGTGCCTCAGCCAAACAACGTGCCTGTTCTGATGGCACCACCTCCACCACCACAGCCTGCTGCAGGCGGAAACCTCGCGGGTGCCATACAGCACATACCTCGGGTGGACGACCACAGTACCCTCCACCCCAAGGGCAGATGTACATGATACAGAAAGGTCGACCTTCCAACAGGGAGCAAAAACTTCGCACTCGACAAGTAAACATGGCGGTCATGTCACCCCTGCGGTAACAGAATACTTGAAGGAGCCGAAACTACAATAAGCTTCAGCAAAGAGGACCACCCTCCATCGGTTGTTCGCCCAGGGCACTCGCTCTGGTACTCGACGCGCAAATTGGAGGCTACGCATGTCCAAGGTCTTCATGGATGGTGGGAGCGGCATAAACATCATCTTCGCAGATACGCTCCGCAAAATGAACAGGTCAGTCGAAAACCTGCCAAGATCCTCAAATACCTTCCACGGTATCGTTCCAGGGAAAGCAATAAGCCCAGAGGGCACCATACAACTCGACGTAACGTTCGGGGACAAGCACCACTTCAGGACAGAGTCGATTGAGTTCGAAGTGGTCGACTGGAAGTCACAATACCATGCTATACTTGGACGCCCGACGTTCGCTCGATTCATGGCGGTGCCACATTACGCATACCTCCAGCTGAAGATGCCTGGACCAAAAGGAGTAATCACAGTCAAGGGGAACTTCCAAAAGTCTGACTCTTGACCGAGAATTCAGCAAAATCTCTGAGATGTTTGGCATGGAAGCAACACTCGCTGATCTAGCGGTCTCCAACGATCGAACACTTATGCCAGAGCACAAAAAGGTGGCAGTCGACAGAGCATTCAATGCCACCAATGACACAAGATCGCATCAGGTGCACCCGACTGACCCGACCAAGACAGTCAATGTCTCGTCGAGTCTGCCTATCGCATAGGAAAGCGCGCTCGTCGAATTCCTCCGTGAGAACTGGGATATATTTGCATGGTGTCCAGCAGACATGCCAGGTATTCCCAGGGAATTCGCCGAGCACTCTCTCCAGCTACTTCCAGATGCTAAACCAGTCAAGCAAACAATGCGCCGCATATCCGGCCCAAAAAGAACTGCAGTCGAAGCCGAAGTCGACAGGCTACTCGCAGCAGGATTCATCAGAGAGATCAAGAAATCACAATGGGTGGCCAACCCCGTACTCGTAGAGAAAAGCACACAGATATCCTTCGGATGTGCGTAGATTTTACAGCACTCAACAAGTGTTGTCCAAAGGATCACTTTCCACTACCTCGAATCGACCAGATCGTCGACTCCACCGCCGGGTGCGCTCGCTTGTCCTTCCTGGATGCTACTCGGGTTACCACCAGATAAGGATGAAGGAAGAAGATGAAGAGAAAACGGCGTTCATAACCCCACTCGGGGTCTACTGCTACACCACAATGCCTTTCGGGCTCAAGAACGCAGGCGCAACCTATCAGCGCATGATGCAAGATTGCCTCAAGAAGCAATTGGGCGAAACGTCCAGGTCTATGTAGATGACATCGTCATCACCACAAGAGAGGAAAACACACTACTCGATGACTTGCGAGAGACATTCGCAAACCTCAAACGCTTCCACATCAAGCTCAACCCGAAGAAGTGCACGTTCGGCGTGCCAGCCGGGCAACTCCTCGGGTATCTAGTCTCAGCTCGAGGAATCGAGGCGGACCCGGAGAAAATACAGGCCATCTTGACGATGCAAAGGCCTTCAAAGCTCCACGACGTGCAAAAGTTGGCGGGTAGTAGCAGCACTCAGTCGATTCATCAGCAAGCTAGGCGAAAAAGCACTCCCGTTCTATCGACTGATGAAGAAAGCAGATAAATTCGAGTGGACGCCAGAAGCCGAAGCAGCCTTCACGGACCTCAAGCGAGTCCTCACAAGCCCTCCAATCCTCGTAGCACCAAGGGAACGCGAGCCACTATACCTATATGTCTCTGCAACTAACAGGGTGGTGAGCACTGTTCTAGTGGTCGAACGCAGGGAGGAGGGACACGCCCAAAGCATACAACGTCCAGTCTATTACTTGAGTGAAGTGCTCTCCACATCAAAGCAGCGGTACCCGCACTATCAGAAGCTGGCTTACGCCGTGTTCATGTCCTCAAGGAAGCTGACGCATTACTTCTCCGAGCACCCGATCACTGTAATCAGCACTTCAGGGATCGGGGACATCCTCACAAACCCCAATGCAACTGGGCGAGTAGCAAAATGGCTCATCGAGCTAGCACCAAGAGACATCAAGTATGATTACCCGAAGGCCATCAAAGCACAAGTTTTACCCGACTTCCACACCGAGTGGATTGAAGCTCAGCTCCCAGGAGCACCAGATGTGTCCAATTCCTGGACTATGTACTTTGATGGCTCGAAGAAAAACGAAGGCGCAGGCGCAGGTGTCATCCTCATATCACCAAAAGGCGACAAGCTCCGCTATCCTGCAAATGGGATTCGAGTTCCCATCCAATAACGAAGCAGAATATGAGGCTCTGATCCATGGCATGAGGATGGCCAAAGCCCTCGGGTGCACTCGACTGATGATCTACGGCGACTCGAATCTGGTGGTGCAGCAAACAATGAAGGCCTGCGACGCAATCGCAGATAACATGATTGCCTACCGTGACCTGTACAACATCATGGAGGGCAGCTTCGAAGGCTGCGAGTTGCGGCACATAGGGCGTGAGAGCAATGAAGAAGCAGATAAGTTAGCCAACATTGGTGCGACCAAAGCACCAGTGCCACCTGGTGTCTTCTTCGAGCGCATCGAGCACAGATCAATCAAAAAGAAGGGCAACTCCTGCATCAGCCGCACCAGCCAAGAGCAAAACACCTAGCACAGAGGACCCACCAGTCGAGGTACTCCTCATCGAGCCAACTTGGACTCAACCCTTCCTCGCATACATACTCCGCGGCGAGGTACCCGAAGACTTCACAGAGTCAAGACGCGTCACTCGACGATCTAAAGCATACACTGTCATCAACGGTGAACTTTACAAACGCAGCATATCAGGTATGTTCCAGCGTTGCATAGCATTTGAAGATGGCCAAGCCATCCTTCGTGATATTCATGCAGGTACTTGCGGGCATCACGCCAGCAGTCGATCACTCGTAGCCAAAGCCTTTCGCGCAGGCTTCTACTGGCCCACAGCACTCAAAGACGCGGAGGACATAGTCAAAAGGTGCATCGGCTGCCAAAAATTCGCCACAAAGCCGCACGCACCCGCATCGGCGTTGAAGACAATACCATTGGCCTGGCCTTTCGCCCAGTGGGGGCTCGATATGGTTGGGCCACTCAAAAAATCCTCCCATGGAGGGCATACTCACCTTCTGGTGGCGGTCGACAAGTTCACCAAGTGGATTGAAGCAGTACCCATCACAAGTTCGACTGCCACTACAGCAGTCAATTTCATAAAATCCATCATATACCGCTTTGGTGTGCCAAGTAGCATCATCACTGACAACGGTACAAACTTCACGGCTGAGGAATTCAAATCCTTCTGCAAAGAGCAAGATATCACGCTCAATTATGCATCTGTGGCGCACCCGCAATCAAACGGCCAAGTCGAAAAGGCCAATGGGCTTGTGACAAGTGGAATCAAGAAGCGCCTCCTGGTGCCACTCAAAAGGGCTGCGGGTGCTTGGGTAGAAGAGCTCCCGTCTGTGCTATGGAGCCTACGCACAACACCCAACGCCTCAACGCAATTCACTCCATTCTTCATGGTCTACGGCGCAGAGGCAATTCTGCCATCAGACGTAAGGTTCAACGCACCAAGAGTCGAAGCATACAATGAAGAAGATGCAGACGAGGCACTCGAAGACGCAGTCGACTTGCTAGAAGAAGCACAACACGGCGCTGCACGCACAGCTGTTATCAGCAGACCTCCGCAACTATCACAGCCGTCGACTGCGTACCAGGTCCTTCGAGGTTGGCGACTGGTACTTCGACTGAAGCAAAAGAAGGTGCATAAACTCGCTTCTCCATGGGAAGGACCCTTCATCATCACCGAGGTCATTGGTGGTGGAGCATACAGACTGAAGCACGCGAAGACGGAGAACTCTCGCATAATCCTTGGAACGTTGCGCAGCTGCGCCGTTTCTATGCTTAGATTGATCAGTCGCACAATGTAATAGGCACATATGTCGGATAGCTGCAGGTTTCAGACGCGCTCTTTTCCTTACCAGGGTACCTAAGGGGACTGGAAGGTTTTTAATGAGGCGGCCTGCAGCTTAACATTCAAAATGGAATATAATTCATGATTCCTCATATTTCTCCCTGCTTACTACTACGCATAACTTGATTTCACAAAATTAGCCTCCCGAGCACTCGGGGGCTGCGCTATCTCAAAAAGCATGTGTTCCGCTTGCACAACATAATACCCCAGCCGCACTCGAATACTCGGGGGCTGGGTCATAAAAATCATACATAAACACAAAAGTTGCTCAACCCACTCAATTATTCGGGAGTTGAGCCTAGAAGCATCAAGTGAAGCTTCAAGTACTGCAAAAATTCATACACAGTATAGTCCTAATTTTAGCATGTTGCTTCATACACCCCGCTCAACAGGCTCGGGGGCTGCATACATATAAACAAATAATGTACAATAATCACAAGTGTTGCGTTTTACACTTTGGGGTCACCCCCCATACACATAACCTACTCAACAGGTTCATCCTTGGGCTCGGTCCATTTTTCTCCTCCTTCAGCACACGATGGATTAGGACCAATGCGTCCACTCGTGTCTCTTGGTAGTGCTCCTCCATCGGCACAGGACCACCACCTGGTAGGGTGCGGGTCCCATCGCAATCCTTTTCAAATCAAGGTGCGGAAGGTGCGATCGCACAAAGGCAAGAGCAACGTTAGCCCCGCTAATCAGTTGCTCACGCACAAACTTCTTGATCGCCTTGCCTTTTCGAAATTTCTTCAGCAAAGCCACAAGGCCCTGTGGTTGCTCATTCAAAGGAAACAAAGCTTCGTGGACTCGAAATAAAGCCAACCTGCAAGTCTCCAGTCGAATGGCTGTGCGCCAAGCCCGGTCCAGAAGCCTTACCAAAATGGCGCTCTTCGCCCTGTCTGACCAGAAGGGGTGGGCGGAGTACTCAGTGCTACTCGCATGACCATCGAGTCGATCCTGAATTCGTGCCTCCTCCTTTATCGGGTCAGAGCAAACACCTGCGCAAAAGCAAAGGGCTCATCATCGCCCAGTCGAGTCACCTTGCAAAGAATAGATCTCGATGATCCAAAAATGTCTTACATTCGAGTTGCAGATTTACTCTCTCCAACTCCTCAAGCAAAAAGGCTTCTCGCTCTGTAGTTGGGGATGGCCTCGACTGCAACTCAGCATACGCATCTTGTGTTTCCTTCAGCTCGCGAGTAACTTCGGAAAGCTTTTGATGAAGAAAGTCCATAATTTTCTGGTCATTAACGCTTCGTGACTTCGAAGAACCACCCACAACAGGGCCAGTCGATGGTTTAGAAGCTCGGTTCTACAGTCAGAATAATTCAATGCATAAGGAAGCATAAAAAGCTCAAACAAAAGGCTCGGGGGCTGCGCCTCCCGATCACTGAAGTTCATGTTTCATAACAAGACAGATACGATGTCTGATAATTTACATATAGCAAAAGCAAAATGACGCAATTCCTAGACCTAGTCAAACAAAGGGGTCACTGGCTAAGTCGTCGACTTCTTGGAGGAAGTTTTCTTCGCCTGGACCTTGGCTGCCCTTTCTTCAACAGTTGTTACCAGCTGTTGGGCATATGTTTTGGCGGCTTCCATCCAAGTGCCGAGCCCGACGGTTCTGCCATCAGGACCCCGTGGAAACTTCTTTGTGGCTGCGTCAAAATCTGCCTCGACTCCGTGCGCGAGCAACATGAGAAAAGTAGTCTGAGCACCACTTACCATTTGCTCGCGACAGAAGTCAGCGACGGCAGTCCCTTCAGGCTTGAATATCAACAGCTCTGCAAAGGAAGATGGTAGCTCCTCGCCGGGGAAGAAGCTGCCATGGAGGGCGCCCAAGGCACTCGCCGCCTGCGTTAGCATCTCCCCTGCTCTGCTACTGGTAGCCTCCGAGACAGCCACACTTTCATCAAGTGAGGTGCCAAGGCTTTGCTTGCCAGTAGCAGTCGGGCCATCCATCACGCCTAGCATATGGACAAAATAATCAGCACCATATATCAGAAACCTCAAACATCTAAGGAACAGAGCAAAAATTCGTACCAGTTAAGCTGTGTGCTGGCGGCAGAGAGTCGACCAATTGCCGACTCCTCCCTAACTTGGCTGCTTTCAGCCTCTTCTCCAGATCAGCCACTCGACGGGTGGCGTTGTTCAAATTTTCTGCCGCTTCAGCGGCGGCCTCTGCAAAAACAAACGCACATGATCAGCAGATGCAAGAAATCACCCTCAACAAGTGGTGATAGCATAAAGAGATACGCACTCTTTGCAACTTCGAGTTGCTGCTGCAAGGTGGCGGCTTCAGTCTCCTTGTGCAC